>PISX010002782.1:0-151520 GCA_004024625.1 Mellivora capensis | reverse complement strand
ATCCAACCATGAGATAATCACATCCACTTGTGTATCTAATTACAAAGACCATAAGAATTGGCAAGGATATGGAGAAATTGGAACCTTTATACACTGCTGGTGAGAATGTAAAGTGGTGTGGCCAACTGAGAGAACAGTTTGGCAAGGGGCGCCTGGCTGGGTCAGTCAGTATAGAGTGTGCGACTCTTTTTTTTTTTTTTTTAAGAGTGTGCGACTCTTGATCTGGGGGTTGTGAGTTCAAGCCTCACGTTGGGCATGGAGGCTTTTTAAAATAAAAAAAAAAAACAGTTTGGCAGTTCCTCAAAATGTTTGATACAGCATTACCATATGTCTCAATAATTTGACTTCTCTATATATAAGAGGCATTTAAGCACCTGTTCAAAGGAAACCCCCACACAAGTGTTCATGGCAGCATTGGTCATAATAGAAAGTGGAAACCCCAAATGTCTATCAGTCGATGAATGGATAAATAAAACATGGTCATATCCGTATAATGGAATTTTTTTTGCCAGTTAAAACAGATGAAGTCTGATACATGCTATGACGTGAATAAGCCTAAAACACTTGCTAAGTGAAAAGCGCTCGTCCCACAAGAGCATGTGTTGTATGACCCTGTTTTTACAAACTACCCAGAGTAGGCAAATTATAGAGACAGTGGGTTAGTGGTTGCGTGAGGGAAAATGACAGGGACTGCTGATGGGTATAGGTTTTCTTCTTGGGGTGAGGAGAATGTTCTAAAATTAGATTGTAGTGATGGTTACACGACTCTATGAATATATTAAAAAAACCATTGGATTTTACACTTGAAAAGGGTGAACTATAGGATATGTAAATAAAACTTAAAAAAAAAAAAAAAGAGAGGGACGCCTGGGTGGCTCAGTTGGTTGGACAACTGCCTTCGGCTCAGGTCATGATCCCGGAGACCCGGGATCGAGTCCCGCATCAGGCTCCCAGCTCCACGGGGAGTCTGCTTCTCCCTCTGACCTTCTCCTCGCTCATGCTCTCTCACTGCCTCTCTCTCAAATAAATAAATAAAATCTTTAAAAAAAAAGAGAGAGAGAGAGAGAGGGCACCTGGGTGGCTCAGTTGGTTAAGCAACTGCCTTCAGCTCAGGTCATGATTCTGGAGTCTGGGGATCGGGTCCTGCATCGGGCTCCTAGCTTGGTGGGGAGTCTGCTTCTCCCTCTTACGCTCTCCCCTTTCATGCTCTCACTCTCTCTCAATAAAATCTTTAAAAAAAAAAAGGAAAAGAAAAAGAAAAAAAGATCCAGAGGCACCTTGGTGGCTCAGTTGGCTAAGCATCTCACTCAGTTTCAGCTCAGGTCATGATCTCAGGATTCATGAAATCAAGCCCTGCCTTGGACTCCACACTGGGCATGGAACCTGCTTAAGATTCTCTCCCTCTGCCCTGCCTCCTCTCACGTGCATGTGTGCATGCTTTCTCTTGCTCTCTTTCTCATATTTTTTATTTAAGAGAAAGAGAGAGCCGAGCAGGGGGCGGGGCGGAGGGAGAAGTAGGCTCCCCACTGAGCAGTGAGCCCATCGTGGGACCCAGCCCTGAGATCATGACCTGAGCCCAAGGCAGATGCTTAACTGACTGAGCCACCGAGGTGCCCCATAAATAAGTCTTTAAAAAAAAAAAAAAATCCAGCAGGGAGGGGGACCATGCCAGGAGCAAATGCCTCCAGATAGTGGAGGGATTAGCCCAACAAAGTAGGGACCCTTGGCTGTAACACCCATTTTAAGTCCCATCTCGTGGATGCGGAGACCAGGGGGGCTGGTGAGTTAGCTGTGCCTTCTGGAACATGGTCTCTATACGTGAGGGGTCTCGCCTCCGTTAGGAGGTGGGTTGCCAGGCTGATGCTGTCTTTTCTCTCTCGCCCAGGTGGTTGTCTGACAAACAGCAGCATGAGCTGGGCCCAAGCCCTCCTGCTGGCCCGGGGCATCTCTCGGGGCTGGAGAGGCATCTGCGGGGCCACCGTCATGGGAGCCCCCTTCCCCCAGGTAACCAGCACCTGAGCAAGTCATCTGCTCGCAGCCGTTGACCTCTCTGCTTTGAGGGCCAGCTGGCCGTGCCTTACTCATTTTAAGAAGTGCTGCTGCCCATGTGGGTAGAGGGGTTGAATTTGGAAACGAGGATACAGGAGCTAAGTAGATTGAATGGTGACTGCGGGTGACTCCTGCATCCATTTGTAAAAATATGGGCAGAACATTGAACTTCCTTCCCTTCCCAGAGTGACCAGACGGCCCAAGCCGATAGACGGGCATAGACAGCCGGAACAGTGAGGGCGGCGTCTGATAATATCAGGCAGACCTCGTTTTATTGTGCTTCACAGATAACGCAGGGTTCTCTTGGGTTTTGGCTCTTACAGGTTGAGGGCTTGTGGCAGCCCTCCATCGAGCACGTCTCTTGGCGCCCTTTCCCAACCGCATTCGCTCATTTTGTGCCCCTGTGTCACGTTTTGGTAATTCTTGCGATATTTCAAACGTATTCATTATTCCCGTGCGCGTTATGGTGATCCGTGAGCAGCGGTTATGGCCCGCTGAAAGCTCAGATAGGCTGGTTAGCATTTTTTAGCAAGAAAGTAGTTTTTCATTGAGGTTTGTCCTTTTTTTTAGACTTAACGTTACTGCTCACTTTATAGACTACGGTGTAATGTAAACCGAACTGTCCCATGCATTGGGAAGCCAAAACGGTCATTTGGCTCACTTGACATTTGCTTCATTGTGGCTCTGGAACTGAACCCCCTGTGTCTCCGGGCTATGCCTGGCTCTCCCTTGTTTAGCGCTTTCTCTGTGCCAAGCCCTGGGCTATGTTTTTTGTTTACATGATCTCCTGTCTCCCCTTCTTTGGGGCATTCTAGAGCTGCCTTTCTGATTTTTGACCTATGCACATACCACCCACAGAGTGAGTTACCTACAATTTCACTTTAAATTGACTTTTTTTTTTTTTTGGACTTTTTTTTTTTTTAACATCACCTTATGTAAGTAGGACACTGGGATGGCTGTTGGGGCAGCAGAACAGAGGGACCAAGGTGGGGGACTCTGATCTCAGCTCTGTCACTTAGCAGCTGCGGGACGCCAGACATCCCATTTCACCTCTCCGGGCCTCAGTTTCCTCCTCTGTGAAATGGGTACACGAAGAGCACTCTCTCAGGGGGCAGTTGGAAAGATTAAATGAGCTTCATACTCAGAAAGTGCTCAAGAAGAATGCCTGGAAGAATAATCAGTAACTATTAGCAATTTTTCGCACCCCCCCCAAAAAAAGAATTTTTTTTTTTTTTTGTGGGCTCCATGCCCAATATGGGGCTTGAATTCACGACCCTGAGGTCAAGAGTTGCATGCTCTATCAACTGAGCCAGCCAGGTGCCCCTCGCCATGTATTTTTAAAGATGCCTTGTGTATAACCATTCTAATTTAAACATTCGGTTTCACTTAAAATAAGAAATTTAGTAGCGTACTATCCATACAGGGGTTAGCAAACATTTTCCTAAAGAGAGAGTAAATATTTTTGGTTTTGCAAGCCACACAATCCCTGTCACAACTACTCGCCTCTGCCAATGGAGCACAGATACAGCCCCAGACTCGACGTCATGAATGTGTCTGGCTCGATTCGAGTAAGACTTTATGGACAGAATCAGGCAGCTGGCCATAGGTGCCCCTCAGGTTTGCCCCCAGCAGCCTCCACTCCCCACTCTGGGGAACAAGGTCTGCTTGGCCCAAGGGAAACACCATCATAACAGGCAGGGAAACTGAGGCCCGAGCAGCAAAGTGGGATGTGGGTATCACCTAGCAGAGGATAGTCAATCCAAGACTCCTGCCAACTCCAAAATCTACTTTTTTCTTTTTCAAACTCAGTTGTTGACATGTATCTTTTTATATATATTTTTTGTTTGTTTATTTGAGAGAGAGACAGTGAGAGAGAGCATGAGCGAGGAGAAGGTCAGAGGGAGAAGCAAAATCCCCATGGAGTTGGGAGCCCGATGCGAGACTCGATCCTGGGACTCCAGGATCATGACCTGAGCTGAAGGCAGTTGCTTAACCAACTGAGCCACCCAGGTGCCCTGAAATGTATCTTTTGAATAGACAACACAGCGAGTTACAGTAGGCAATCCCAGCAGTTCTGGGGCTACACCAGCAAAGGTCTGTCCCTCTTTTGCGTGGCCGCCACTTAGCTCCCCTCTCTAGAGGCAAGACGTGTTACCTGCTCGATGCATTTCCTCCCAGGCATACTCTACAGGAGCAAACGATGTATATGCATACCGTCATTCTCACTATCCACAATAGTTACGTTTCATAAAGTGGCCGCCTACACAGAATTAGTGAATGCCAGACTATGGCTTCCAGGAAAATATGGAGCAAGTTCCCGTGAGCCTCTGCTCACATTGTCATCAACCCGTCAGTACATACCTCGTCGTATGTGTGCGTCTCTGTGTGTGCTTCTGGTTTCTTTGTTTGTGTTTGTGTGTGTGTGTGTGTGTTTCTGTTTAAAGACATCTTGTTGGATGTAAACTGTGGATTCACGAACATTGAACTCCCAGCCCCCAGCACTGTAAGTCACGTCTGAAGGAAGCTTCTCTACCACATGCGATTTTCTCTGTAAAGAACCGCGGAGCCTTCTTGCAGGGAGGACCACGAGGCAGCCCTTCAGCACTGTGCTTGGGGGCCATCTTCCACAGCAAAAATCACCCACAGGAAGATGTGGAAAATGTGCACTAAAAAAAAAAATCTCTAAGAGGACACACGTTGACAACGTGCCAGCTGAAACAGGAGGGCCGAGTGTCCACATGCTCTATCTCAGCTGGAAATGACCAGGCTTGGGCGACTCCCAGTTGTTCACCACACTGCATGTGTCTGTGAATGAACAGGAAAGTGTTAAGAGTATTGACTTGGGGATTACAAATCAATTTTAGCAAGTAGGCAAATTTGCAACCAGGGAGACCACAAATAACGAAGATCTATTATATATAATTTGGTGAGGTTTTTTTAAACCCTCTAGACACTTCGTTCCACATGCTGCTTTTTTTGTTTGTTTGTTTCATATTATTCCTGGGCTCGTTCTGGGTCACACAAACCCTCCTGGGTGGCTCTCAGAGATACAGGTGCCCCCTGTCCACGTTCATGGCCACGTGCTTAACCATTTCCTTGCGGACGCACATTGCGGCTCTTCCCACCTACAGCAGGCATACAAACGTCATCTGGCCCAGGTCTTGATCGATAGCTGTGGGAGTTACAAACCCGAGGCAGGATCCCTGCATCAGAGGGTGTGTTTGTCGTGTGGGTTTCCGTGGTGGTTTTCTCACACTTTGTAAGGGTGCCTGATCTTGGGCTAGTCCCCACAGCACCACACTTCCTCAGGGGCCCTTCGGGATGCCCACTGGCACCTTTCCCAGGAAAGAGCCAGCCCAGCAGCCTCCCGGGGGGCCTGGGAGGTGCCAGATTCCGGCCACGGTTCTCTGTCCCCAGGTACCTCTCCAGGCCCCACGAGGCCTGCACTACAGCGCCGCTGCCGCCACCGCAGCCGGTAGCTCTGGCTCGTGGCTGGCCCCGCCCCCGCCTGAGCCCCAGAAGGGACCCACGAAGGCCCTGGCCTTCCACGAGGAGCTGTTCCAGCGGGCACCAGAGGGGACACGCGACAAGGCGGACTTCGTGCGCGCCGTGCAGAACTTCGGGCAGCATAACGTGCACAGGCGGGGTCACGTGGACTTCATCTACCTGGCCCTGCGCAAGATGCGGGAGTTCGGCGTCGAGCGGGACCTGGCTGTCTACAACCTGCTGCTCGACGTCTTTCCCAAGGAGGTCTTCCGGCCTCGCAGCGTCTTGCAGAGGATGTTCATCCACTACCCCCGGCAGCAGGAGTGTGGGGTCGCCATCCTGGAACAGATGGAGAACCACGGTGAGGCCAGCAGGCTCGGGTGGGGAGTTGGGGTCCTCCTTCTCCCTGGTCTTGGGCCCTTCCACTGCTCCACAGCTCTGACTTGTCTTTTCTCTGTCTGTCTGGTTGGCTGGCCCATTCCCTCTCCCTCCCGTCCCCCAATCTCTCCTCTGTTTCCCATCTCTTTCCTCTCTCCCTCTGACTCTTCCTTTCAGTTCTGATTCTGTGCTCCGTCTCTGTCATCAATCCCCTGACTTCAATCCTTCCTGTCTTCCCACCTCTGGTTCTTTCCACCTGGGCCTCCTCCTGATTCCCTCTTGATCCTGGCTCCTCCGCCCCTCTCCATCTCTCATGTCTGTCTCCCCTTCCCTGTCGGCCTGCCTGAGGCCCTGTCTCCTTCTGCCCCACGCAGGCGTGATGCCCAACAAGGAGACCGAGTTCCTACTGCTTCAGATATTTGGACGTAAAAGTTACCCCATGCTCAAGTTCGTGCGCATGAAGCTGTGGTTCTCCCGCTTCAAGAATATCAACCCCTTCCCTGTGCCCCGGGACCTGCCCCGGGACCCCGTGGACCTGGCTAAGTTGGGCCTGCGGCACATGGAGCCCAACCTCAACGCCACTGTTACCATTTATCAGGTATCCACCCCTGTCTGTGCCCTCAGCTGCAACCCCAGCCTGGGCCCCCTCACTCACCCTGAGCGATGGTGCAGAGACAGGCTGAGCCCTGATGAGATTCCCATGGCCCTCACTCCTTGCTGCAGCTTGACCTCTGACCTCTGACCTCTGCACCTACCCCTCTCCCCACACTCTGTATTCTAGGGATCTGTCTTTCTTTCTGGTCCTTGAGCCTTCCTTTTTTTTTTTTTTTTTTTTTTTAAGATTTTATTTATTTATTTGAGGGGGTGAGGGAGGGGCAGAAGGAGAGGGAGAATCTCAAGCCGACTCCACACTGAGCTTGGAGCCTGATGCAGGGCTCGATCCCAGGACCCTGAGATCATGACCTGAGCCAAAATCGAGTTGGATGGTCAACTGACTAAGCCACCCAGGTGCCCCAGTTCCCGAGCATTCTATGCCAATTTACTTCTCAGGCCTTTGTGCTCACTGCTCCCTCTGCCAGGACCACTCCTCCCTGGGACTTCATGTTCTTCCAGTCTCAGCTATGCCGTCCCTTCCTCAGGATCCCCTTCCCGACCACCCTGGCTGAGGCACTGGGTACCTGGCTTGGTTGCTCATTCACAATGACTCAGTTTCCCCTGTGTCTCCCAAGGCTCAGCACAGGATCTAGCACAAAACTGAGCTCAGCGGTTGTTTGTTGAATGACTGAATGAACTAGGACACACACACCGCACAGGGTCCTAGGGGCCCCACTCATCCCAGAGCACATGGAGGAGCCTGTGGTCCTGTAGGCTGATAACAGTTTCTCTCAGAGCTTCTGGTTCTGAGATGGAAAAGCACTGGGGGCTGTGGGAGCCCAGAAGGGGCAAGGTGAAAGGAGGGCTTCCTGGAAGAGGTGAGGTGAGCTGCACTTGGGCAGAACAGGAGAGGTGAGGAGAGCATTCTAGGTAGTGGGAGCAGTGTGGGCTGGGGTTCAGAGGGCAGCTGGGAGATGCAGAAAGGGCTGCTTCTGGCCAGTGGGGGCAGTTGGGCTGTGGGAGAAGGGGCACGGAGGCACCAAGCCAGAGTGTGATTTGAACCGGTTGGTGGGGAGGGAGCCCCTAGGAAACTTTAAGAACAGGAAGGATGGGGTGGGAGTCATGTTTCTAGGAGTTTCTGTTTCAAAAGCACCCTCTAGTGGCCACATGGATGGTGTTGGATGGGGGCAGGCAGAGGACCAGTGATAGCGACGGGGTAGTGGGGTGCCCAGGTGAGAAAGGACAGAGACTTGGCCTGGAGCACATTGTAGAGGAAAGGTGGTCTTTAACTCACTTCTTCATTTTGAAAAGTAAAGCTTTAGAAGCCAAACAGTCCTCAAGAACACACAATGAAGAGGTGTCTCCTAGCCTAGACCTTCAGTCCCCAGGCTCCTTCCCCAGGGGTGACCACGTCTGTGTCTCCTTCCAAAGAGATCCTATGCACCGGCAAGCAGATATAGCCTTTGTATGTATGTTTCCCCTCATTGTGAAAAGTACGTACAGAAAGTTTGAAAACATGGTAAAACGATCACCAACACCACTTAGATTTAGAATGGGAACAATCCAAGAGTCCATCAGGAGGGCATTATCTACATAGAGTCTAACACTTCAGTTAGACTGGTTAAAAAAAAAAGAAAAAGCAAGTGAAAAGTTGAAGTATGTTCAGTGGTACAATAAGTTCTCTTCAGTGTGAGAAGGGAGGGGAAGTTAAAAGGCATATCCCTATTTTCCTATTTTCACAAAAATAAATAATGCAAAGATAAATCTGAAATGCACAGAAATTATTATCTCTGGGCAGGCAGAGGAGATGAGGTAGAGAGAACAGGAGAGGAAGAGAGACATCTATTTAATATGGATTGACTTTTAAACTATGCAAATGTTTATGTGTATTTTTTTTTAAATCAAAGGCGGAAGGGGAACTCCACTAAAATTGAAAACAAACAGAAACAAGTGGATATGGCCAAATATCTAAATGATAGGATAATCAATGAGACAAAAAGTTCTCCCAAGTCAGCTGTCCACAGCCCCTCCTTAGAGGTTTCTGTTCTAAGAACAAACATACCCGTAGAAAAATCCTAAGCTTAATCCCATAGCATTATGGTGAGCAGTAATATCAAAACTATTTCTGTAGTTTGATGGATAAATAAATGTATTACTATTAATAGAAACCAAGATTTTTAGTGTAAGAAAAAGAGAAGAGAAAAATATACAATCAAATGTGGAAAGAAAAAAAAACAACCTCCATAATGTGAAATTTAAAATGAAAAATAAGTTTGGGGGCACCTTGGTGCCCCAGTCAGTTAAGCGTATACTTTTTTCTGCCTCTGAAAAACTTATACTTTAAAATGTTTCTCCAGTGGCACAGCATTTTATACATGTTCTGCACCTTGTCTTTTGCTGTTTTCACTTAAGAATATAGCTGGGAGCCCGTTCTGTGTCTGTTCCCAATGATTCATCTCGGTTCTTCTTCACTTGGAAGGATGGATGATAGTTGTCCACTCTAAGATGTCTCAATCAAAGAATATATGCATTTTAAAAAATTATTTATTTATTTGTCAGAGAGATCGATAGAGAGCACAGGCAGGGGGAGCGGCAGGCAGAGGAAGAAGCAAGCTCCCCGCTGAGCAAGGAGCCCCATGTGGGACTTGACCCCAGGACCCTGGGATCAGCCAAAGGCAAATGCTTAACTGACTGAGCCACCTAGGTGCCCCAACATGTGCATTTTTTTTTAAATTTGGGGGGTGCCTGGGGCTGCATCATCTGCCTTCGGCTCAGATCATGATCTCAGGGTCTTGGAATTGAGCCCCACATGAGGCTCCCTGCTCAGTGAAGAGCCCGCTTCTCCCTCTCCCTCTGCCTGGTGCTCCCCCAGCTCCTTCTCTCAAATAAATAAAATCCTTAGAAAAAAAAATTTCATTTGTTTTGGTTCTTGAATCACCGCAGTATGTAAAGTCAGAAATATATAAAAGGGATTTCCTTTCCTCCCTGTTCTCCACAGAAGCGAACACTGATTTGCTTCTTGTGTCTCCTTGGGAATATACTGTGCATGTGAAATTTATTTCTTTTAAAACGTCACAAGCCAGAGCATTTACTACGTGGCAGGCATTGTTCTTGGCATTTTAGAACCGCCTGAATTAAGTGCTGTTATCTCCATTTTTTGGAGAAACTGAGGCACACAGCTACATCAACTTGACCACAGTCACACAGCCTGTATGGCAGATCCTGGATTATAGAAATATTTTATTTATTTATTTGACAGAGATCACAAGTAGGCAGAGAGGCAGGCAGAGAGAGAGGAGGAAGCAGGCTCCCCATGGAGCAGAGAGCCCGATGCGGGGCTCGATCCCAGGACCCTGGGATCATGACCTGAGCTGAAGGCAGAGGCCTTAACCCACTGAGCCACCCAGGTGCCCCAGATCCTGGATTTTAACACAGGTAGGCAGGCTCTATGATTCTAGGCTCGTGCCACATTGGATAGAAGTGAGGAAGGGATGGGCTTCAGTGATGGGTAGGAGGCCAGAAGAAGGCCTGAATTCGCTGGGATCCCCTTCCCCCATTTTTCTCCCCAGCTCTTCTATAGATGCTGGGGCCACAAGCTTCTACCTCTACTCCTCCTTGCAGATGCCTTCTTCCAAAGACTCCACAGGTGCAGCAGATCCCGCCGAGCCCCACATCGTAGGTAAGGCTCTGGCATGAGGTGACTGGATTCTCACCGGACTTGCTGGGTGGGCTCCCCAGGGCCTTTGGGCAGAGCCCATCAGCCAGGGCCCCCTGTGTGTCTCCACACCAGGAATCCAGACTCCTGATCAGCAGGCTGCCTTGGCCCACCACAACCCAGCCCGGCCTGTCTTCGTCGAGGGCCCCTTTTCCCTGTGGCTCCGAAACAAATGTGTCTATTATCACATCCTCAGAGCTGACTTGCTGCCCCCTGAGGAGAGGGTAAGGGCCCAAAGCATGAGTGGCAGGTATGGGTATATTTGGGGGGGGGCGGCGTTGGCACCATGCCGGGGGCTCCTGTGAAGTCTCAGAGGGGCAGGTGGAAGAGGAAGGGATAACTCCTGGTTTGGGGAGGTAGGCTGCCCCTGGCTGCAAGATCCTGGGCCTCTGACCCTACTAAACCCGCCTCCCTGGGGTAGGAAGTAGAAGAAATTCCAGAGGAGTGGAATCTCTACTACCCAATGCAGCTGCACCTGGACTATGGGCGGAGCGGCTGGGATGACTACGAGTTTGACATCCATAAAGGTAAAATTGGGGTGGGCAGGGTTCCCAACACCGGATATGATGAGGCCTCTGGGGTGCAAGGGTAGCACCCAGGCTGAGACCCGGCCCAGTTACCACATGCAGACCCAGTAGACATCCAAGTACACACACATACACACACAAATGTACTCCCCAGGGGCTCCAGGCCTGTCAGCCCTTGGTCATGGAGCATCTTTGTGCTGGCTACTTGAGTGTGACCAGGACAGGCCAGGTCCCTCCCTTGAGCAGCTCTGGACAGTGGGGGAACAGGCATGTTAAGTTACATTCTTGGGGTCTTAAGGGAGGAGCACACCATCCAGCATCGGGTAGGCTGTGGGGAGGATTTCTTGGTGGAATGTTGAAGAAAGGCATCACTCAGGTGAAGCATGGGATTAGCAGTCTAGGCAGAGGGGATATCTTGTGCAAAGGATTGGATGCACAAGAAACATCCCATCTGTGGCCTGGAAGGGGTGCAGGCATGGGGGGTGCTCCTCCAATCCCCACTGCACAAACTCTAAGCACCTGTTTTCCCCCAACAGTGGAGGAAGGCCCTGTCTTCGCCATATGCATGGCGGGTGCCCACGATCAAGCTACACTGGCCAAATGGATCCAGGGCTTGCAGGAGACCAACCCAGCCCTGGCCCAGATCCCCGTGGTCTTCCGCCTGGCAGGATCCACCGGGGAGCTCCTGGCGCCCTCCTCGGGGCTGGAGGAGCCGCCCCCGCCCCCACCAGAGGGCCAGGAAGAGGAAGACGATCAGCCGCGACAGCATCAGAGCCAGAGCTGAGCTTGAGCGGTCACCCGCACAAGCTGTGGACTGGTGTGACAGTGTGAGATGCCTTTTGAGTGTACAGCAAATAAAAGTTTTCCGTCCTGGGGCTGCCCTCTCTTTTCTCTGGCAGCGTGGCGTCTCTGTCCTTGTAATGCTTGGTGGCCTGACTTTTCAAGGGATCTGCAGCATCCGGGACGGACAGATCAGACCCCAGGCTCCCTCTGCCTTCACCTGACCGCTCCTGCCCTTTCCTTGTTCTCTCCAAGATGCATTCGGGATGAGACGTGGAGAGAGGAGTCCCTACCTCCTAGGGGTCTACGGGCTCATCTAGGTCTTTCTTCCCGCGGCTGGCCTCAAACCTCAGTTTGTTAAAAAGTTTAACAGAGTTTAACAGTTTAACAGAGAAAAAGAGTAAGAAAAGTACGGGTCACTGCTCGCCCTCGTGGCGCGCATGCGCAGTTTCTGCTCGCGGTCTCCTCTTGGCGCCTTGGGGCAGTGAAAGTCCGTGAGAAATTTCCCGTCGGCGCGGAAGATGCGCGCCACTTCCGGCCGGGCTCCTAACAACGGGGGAGGTTGGTAACCAGGGAGGGGGGGATGGCGGAGCGGGTGCCGGAGCCCGAGGCGGAGGCGGAGGCTGAGGCGGGCGCAGGCGGGGAGGCGGCGGCCGAGGAGGGCGCGGCGGGCCGCAAGGCGCGGGGTAGGCCGCGGCTCACGGAAACCGACCGAGCCCGGCGGCGGCTCGAGTCCCGGAAGAAGTACGACGTGCGGCGTGTGTACCTGGGCGAGGCGCACGGGCCCTGGGTGGACCTGCGGCGCCGCAGCGGCTGGAGCGACGCCAAGCTCGCAGCCTATCTCATCTCGCTGGAGCGCGGCCAGCGTAGCGGCCGCCACGGGTGAGGGGGCCCGGCCAGAGGGAGGGAGGGAGCGAGCGAGGGAGGAGACGCCCCCATCCCCGCCGAGCCTGGTCCCGCCCCCCTCTGCCCACGGCCCCGCCCCCGGCACCTGTGAGCCCCGCCCAGTGGCCGGGCCGCCGGCCTGGGTCTCCTACCGCCGGTCCTGGGACGCGCCTGGCTCTCGGCCCCGCCTCCCGGCTTTCCAACTGTCCAATCCTAGGATGCGCCCAGCCTCTCGACCCGCCTCTTAGCGCTTGGCCACGCCCACTATATTTCTGGCTGCCCAATCCCAGTGCCGGCCCCACCTCCAAATGTTCTAACTACCTAGTCCCTGGAGGGGCGGCCCCGCCTCTTGAGGCCTTGACGTACATTCTTCCTTGCTGGTCCTTGGGAATCTCGCATGTCTCATCCTCTAAAACCCCTACTGTGCAGGCTGGGGCTGTGACTGGATACACTGGGCCACGCAGCCCCTCCCTCGTGAGGTTCTGGCACTCCATCTGGGGCTCTGTGTAGCCCCATTCCCACAACCCTCCACCCCAGACATAGGAAGACTCCTCTCGATCCAGATCGCGTTCCTTTAAACCTCTTGGCTTCTGGGGAACACCTTAGCCCACGGAGACTCAGGTGAAGAGGAAGTCCCAAGTTAGCTGCTCAGGTAGAAGACAGGCCTTTGCAAGAGTCTCAGTCTTGAGAATGAGTGTGGATGCAATTCTTCCCTTCCTGCCTAATGGGTTGGCGTGACAATTAAATGAGTTAAAATACAGCAGAAAGCTTAGAACATGATTGGCACGAGGTGAGCACTCCAAGTATTAGTTGTTATGATGATATTTGTTCTCTGTCCCCAGCAATGCAGCAATTCTGTTCACCAGAATCCTCCTTGTGCCCTGGTTTTTATCTGCATACGTTACACATTGGCATGTTCCTCTGGAGGGAGATTCTAAGGGTCAAGAATCAACCAGATCCTTCTGAATTGCACCCACCACCTCTCTGGGGTGGCAGGCTGGCTTATATGACCAAGAGTAGATCAGGAAATGCTGGGCATTTAAAAAACTCAAGCTAGTGTTCCATTATTGGAGTTTCTTTTCTTTTTTTTTAGACAGCGCAAGCGAGGATGGTGGGGGGTGAAGGGGGAGCAGAGTGAGAAGGAGAGAGAATCTTAAGCAGGCTCCACACCCAGCGCAGCATGGAACCCGTCACGGAGCTCTGTCTTACAACCCTGAGATCATGACCTGAGCTGAAATCAATAGTCCCATGCTTAAATGAGCCACCCAGACACCCCCCACACACACACACACATTAGTGGAGTTACTGCTTCAGTTAATCTGGGTAGAGTTGCAGACCTTTGCTTTTTTTCTGCAAAGCTGCCAGGGAGCCATTATGTGCAGCTGGAGTTAAGAACCACTGGCCAGAGGGAGCTCCTGGAGGTGCTGAAAGTGGTATTTTCATTTAAAAAAAAAAAAAAAAGATTTTATTTTTTTATTTAACAGAAAGAGAAGAGGGGGAGCAGGCTTCCCGCTGCCGAGCAGAGAGCCCGATGCAGGGCTCGATCCAGGACCCCGAGACCATGACCTGAGCCAAAGGCAGAGGCTTAACCTACTGAGCCACCCAGGTGCCCCTGAAAGTGGTATTTTCAGAAGCTCAGTTTGTGTAGTACTGCAAGACTGGGGCCAGGACACTGAGACAGCCCAGGCCATACATGGCAATAACCGGGCCCCAGGACACATGGGTAGTCAGGAAAATACAAACCCTGAATGAGGGGTCCCTGTGGGAAATGGACATGACCAGAGATAGGGGGTCACTTATTTCAACTCTTCAATTATTTGTACTTGTCTTGTCCCTGGAAGATTTCAGTTCAAGACTATGTGCAACTTGGACCAGAAGACAGAAATGAAAAGTGGGATGAAAAGAGAAAGGAGAGGTGCTGGGTGGCTCAGTAAGTTGGGCGTCAGCCTTCAGCTCCGGTTGTCACCTCGGGGTCCCAGGATCAGGCCTGCATCGCGCTCTCTGCTTGGCGGGGAGCCTGCCTCTCCCTCTGCCTCTGCCCCTCCCCACTGCTTGTGCATGCGCTCTCTCTCAAATAAACAAATAAAACTTAAAAAGAAAAGATAAAGGAAAAGGAGGGACACAGTGGGGCCAGGATCCATGCTATTGGATTGAGACATAAGTCACAGGGGACACGGCAAGGGTAGTTTTGTGGCTTAGTGAGTTAAAAACCCAACCAGAGGGGTTCAAAAGACATGAAGACATGGGAGCCGAGAATGGGCCATAAATTTGCCTCAGAACCATCCTAGCAGCCAGTGGGAAAAGGGAAACAATGGCCAATAGCAGGGTCTCTGGTACCCATTTGTTTAGGGAATGCTTCATCAGCACCCACTGTGTGCCAGGCACTGGCGTGAGTGCTGACGGCAGCAGGAAACAGCACGGAAAGTCACTGACTTATGGAGTCGCCATTTTATTTATTTATTTTTTTTATGGAGTCACCATTTTAGAGGCCAGAGGGTGGAGGCTTGTCCACTGTATTACTTTACATTTACTATTATTTATGATCATGAATAAATTACATGTGAGAGATTGATGGGGCTATGTAAAGAAAAAAAGTGAAATAGGGAAAGAGGAAAAAAAAAAGAAAGAAATAGGGAAAGAGGAATCAGGAGGGGGTACTGGAGGTTTAAATAGAGTGTTAGGGTGGGCCACAGTGAGAGGATAGCATCCAGAGTACAGACCCGAAGGAGGCTAGGGAGAGCCATGCAGGTATCTGCAGGAAGAGTGTTTGAAGGAAGAAGGAATGGCAGGTGCAAAGTCCCTGAGGCAGAACCCAGCCTGGTGTGTACATGGGGCAGTGAGGAGACCCATGTGGCTGGAGCACAATGAAAGGATGAAGAGTGGGAAAAGATGAGGACAGGAAGGTGACAGGAACATATAGACTGCATGGAGGACTCTGCTTTTTCCTCCCAGTTAAGTGGGAGGCCTGATAGGATTTTTTTTTTTTTTTGCTTTTTTTAAGTACAGAATTTCGGACAGAGAGGTCCCATACCTGGCTTATATTTTAACAGAAGCACTCTCCAGGGTATGTGTGGCAGGAGGATTGGGTGAGGGTTGCACTGAAGCAAGGTTGACTAAGAGCTGGCAGTCTTTGATACTGGTGATGGTCTCTAGGAGGTTCACTCTTCTCTCTAGCTTTGTATGTGTTTGAGTTTTTCTTTTTACATCTTAAAATGTTGACAAGAAAATCAGAAGAAGCACACGGACTCTGATGTTGAAGCTCTGGGAAGGGAGGGCCAGAGGTGGCAGACCGGGAGGGAGCTGACTGCACTGGTCCAGGTGAGTGAGGCGGGGCTGTGCAGCAATGGGGAGAAGTGGCTGAAATCAGGGCCAGCAGGGTTTGCTGATAGGTGTGGATATGAGAAACGACAGCCCCAGGTTTGGACCTCAGCACCTGAAATGTTGCAGGGGCCGGTAACAGAGAAGGGACAGGTTAGGGGACAATACGACAGCTCACATGTGAGATGTCTGGGAGACTCCTACATGTAGTGTTGGGGAGGCGTGCTGGTGGCGGTGTGGTCAGGAGAGGGCCAGGTAGGATGGTACGGTGCCGGAGGTTGCTAAGGGGGCGCGGGTACACACACAGGTCTGAGCCCGGCACTCGCTCTCTGTGATGAGAGAAGTCAGGGAAATAGGGAGAAGCAGCAGCCAGGAGGCTGGTGGAGAACTCCCTGGGCCAGGGTCCTGGAGGCCGAGGGAAGGATCTGCGGTCTAACACTGCTGGGCGGAGGGAGGCAGCCACCCCCAGGGTCTGGAATGGGACAGTTTGTGGTAGAGAAGACCCTGACTCAGGGGGCTCAAGAGAGATGGAGGAGAAGACAGGAAGACTGCACACACGTATAGACAGCTCAAAGGGAGTGGGGGGAGGAATGGGCAGGACTTGGCAGGGGAGGGGCTCCAGATTATTTAAATCCAGGGCAGGACTGATGGTGTGTTGGGACACTTGGCAGGGATGAGGGAGTCGAGCATGAAAACAAATGGCAGAGAAGAGTGAAGGAGAGCTGCTGGGCACCCTTTGGGGGCTGGCCACTGCAAGGAAAGCAGAGCCCCAAGGAAGCCCCAGCAGCTGCTGTCCTCAAACGGAGCGACGTGTAAGGGCTGGAACCAGGAGAAGTGGGCAGGGGGAGGGAAGGCAGTTTGAGGTCTGGCCTCATTTAATCACCACAGTGACTCAGTGTGGGAGGCACTGCTGTTTTCCCCACTTCCCAGATGAGGACGCTGAGGCTCAGAGGGGACAAGACCTGCTCAAGGTCACACAGCTAGTCAAGAGCAGAGAAGAGACTTAAACTTGGATCTGACTGGCACCCAGCCCGTCCCCAGCACCAAGCGCCGTTCCCAGTCACGGCAAGGCTCTGAGCACACAGAGGCGCCCGCGGGTGTTTGGACTTGGCCAGCCTGCCCCTTGGGGGGAAGGAGAGAGCTGTGGGAGGGAATGGAGGCATCTGGGATGGGGGCGGCCAGAGACCTGGACAAGGGCAGATCCAGGGGCAGGAGGGGCTGAGGAACCTGGGGAGCTGTCTTGGCACCAGATGCGGGGTGTGGTCCCGGGACAGGTGTCATCAGCCTGAACAGGTTGGGTAGATGGTGAAGCTGACAAGAGACCCTGGACTGCCTGCCAGGATGGTTTGTGTGGAAAGCACGGTCTGGGCCATAGCGGGGAGGCCAGCGTTCCAGGGCCAGACTCAGAGAACATCGGTAATCGCAGTGATCATCTCTACCACTTGCTGAGTGGTTACTGGTTACTAAGTCCCTGGGGCTGCGCCAAGCTCTTGCAGTGCGCATAACCTCATGCCAGGCCCACAAGGCAGGGACGGTTATGATCCCATGCTACAGATGGGGAACCGAGGCATGGGGAGACAAGGTCATCCAGGGTCTCAGGGCCTCTTGCTGCAGCATAGAAAAGGAAGGATGAGGGGCATCTGGCTGGCTCAGTTGGAAGAGCACGTGACCCTTCATCTTGGGCTTATGAGTTCAAGCCCCACGTTGGGTGCAGAGACTACTTTTTTTTTTTTTTTTTAAGATTTATTTATTTGAGGGTGAGAGAGAAAGAGTGTGAGTGGGGGAGGGGCAGAAGGAGGAGAGAGAGAGGAAAGGGAGACTCTCCACTGAGCGATCTCACACCCCTGAGTCCAGAGCTGAGATCAAGAGTCAGACGCTTAACCCACGGAGCCACCCAGGTACCCCAGTGTAGAGATTACTTAAGTGAATTAATTTAATTTAAAAAAAAAAAAAGGAAGGATGAGGAAGCAGCCAGAGCGGGTGGGCAGACCCAGAAGCATGGTGTCAGGAAGGCAGAGGGAGCCCAAGCGGATGCAGGAGGACTAACTCCAAAGCACCTGCCCTCAGCATGCGTAGAGCCAGTGCTGGGCCACAGCTGAGCGGCATGTACAGGGTCAGGATCCTACCTAGTGATTCTGGTGGCCATCTGGGGGTGGGAATCCCTGGGGGGCCCCCAGTGCTTAGGCCCGGCCTTGCCCTGGGCTCCCTGAGGCCTCTGTGATGGCGGCACATGGTCAGGGTGTCAGGCTCCAGCCAAAGCGGGGAAGGCCCCAGAAGCAGGTAGCATAGTGACCAGAGCATGTGGGCCCGAGCTGGCTGCAGGGGCGGCACTGATGGGGGCGGGGGGGCAGCATCTTGGGCGGGGGCCCACATAGAGCCTGCAGTTAGGGCCAGGGGTAGGGTCCGTAGCAGGGCCAGCCCTCCTGGCTTGGCCTGATGGTCTCCACAGGGATCTCAGCCAGCTTGAGGGGCGGGAGCTGCTGGGCCCTGGATAGGGCCGACTCCTATGAATGTCCTTTTGTTACGGAATAAACGACCACGGACCTAGTGGCTTAAAACCACATGAATTATCTCACATTTCTGTGGGTCAGGACTCTAGCATGTTTAGGCTGGATCTTCTGCTCAAGGTCTCACAGGGCTGAAACAAGGCTTTCAGCTGGCCACATCTTCATCTGGAGGCTCAGCTAGGGAAGGAGTGGCTTCCAGACTCCCTCAGAGCGTTGGCAGAATTCATTCCCCCCCTGCATTGTACAGCTGAGGTCCCCACAGCCTTGAGGCTGTCAACCAGGATTGCTGTCAGCTCCCAGAGGCCGTTTTCAGGTCCCAGCCCCTCAAAGGCCATTCCTATCCTCGTACTCAAGGGCTCCCCTGATTAGGCCAGGCCCACCTTGGAAAGCTGCCTCCCGATTCATTCCAAGTCACCTAGGCACAGGAGTGGTATTCCAGCATATTGTCAGGCCGCCCCACTCATGGGAAGAGGATTATAGACAGTGTGTGACCCAGGGTTAGGAATCGTGGGGCCCATGTAGAATTCTGCCTGCCACACTGACTTTCTATTACCCTTTTCTGAGTTCTCCACTCCCTGGCCACAGGCCCCTGGGCAGGCAGCCTCACTCCTCAGCCTCATTTTCCCACTTGGTGAAATGGATGCTGATGCTAGACCACAGTCCCAGGGCTGGTGTCCGTGGAGGAGAGAGGCCACACACAGACCCCGGGGAAACAGGACAAGAGCTACAATTCGGCCTTGGAGCAGAGTGCTGTCACTAGTTTAGCGTCAGCCATGCCCTGTGTTCACTCCCCCTGCCTCTCTCTCTTACAGGAAGCCTTGGGAGCAGGTCCCCAAAAAGCCAAAGCGGAAGAAAAGTAAGTGGGGGTGCAGCCAGCAGGGAGGGGATGGGTATTGGGAGCAAGTGGCTTTGTTGTTCGTTCCCTCACTCATTGTCAGGCCCCATCTGTGGAGGGCCTGCACGGAAAAGTGCTGAGCGGACCGGCCCAGACCCAGCCCTGCCCTCCCAGAGCCCATGGTCTCAGAGGAAGACAAGGGACAGGCCCAGCAGGTCCATGGCAGGGAAGTAGGGACACTGGGGGCCCAGAGGAAGGGCCTGACCCAGCTGGGCCTGTGGAGGGGTTGGGGACGGGGCCAGGAAGGAGACTGGCACCTGTGCTGTGCCCAGTGGGGGTACCCCATCCCCCCATCTCATACATAAAAGGCCAAGTCCCCACCCACGCTGCACAGCTGGCAAGGAGCCAGGCCAGAGCACACACCCATGTCACCCGAGCAGTCCCCTTAGCTCCTGCACTGTCCTGCCTGATGCATGGGAATCACCCAGGGAAGAGCTGGACAGGGCAGAGGGAACAGCTCATGCGGGGGCCTTAGGAGTGTGTCACATGCCAGGCTGAGGGGAACAGGGTGCAAGCAGTCGGAGTGGAGGCCTGCCGTGCGTCCCTCCTGCCCCCCCGCACTGTGAGTCTCAGGCCTCGTCCAGCAGGGTGAGGGCCAGCGGTCCGGGAACAGCCATCTGGTGGCCATGAGTCCCGCCCCTTCTCACAGTTGTCAGAGGCAAGGGCCGAGCTAAGTCTGTGGCCTCCAAGTCCCAAAGGGGTGAGGAGGGAGATAAGGAGACAAGTGCGGTCTGGAGGGGTGGCTAGGGGCAGGGTCCCTGTTGTCCCCCCGGTCATCACAGGGTTGAAGTCCCCAGACAACATCCCTAGGCCCCAGGACCCTTCTGGGCACCCTCCCCATCTCCCAACCTGGAAGATCAGTAGGACGGTTTCCTCTCCCTTGGCTGCAAGACCAGCATCATTAGACAAATCGCAGATTCCATTTCTTGAGCATTCAGAGTGTACCCAGCCCTATTCCATGCCCTGTCCATGTCTTCCCTGCCTCCTCTCTGGCAGCCCACAAGGAGTGGGGACGGTTACTCGCCCCTGGCCTAGAGGAGGCAGCTGAGGTTCAGGGAAGCTGGATTCACCCGGCTACAAAGTGGCAGTCAGGGTTTGAACCCCGCAGTCAGACTCCACTGGGCCCACCTCCTTGAAACATCAACTCATCCAGCAAGCATACTATGTGCCAGGCCCTGCGTAGGCACTAGGGACACAAGAGGACCAACAGACAGGTGTCCCCGCCCTTGCGGAGCTGGCACTCTAGCAGGGAAGACAGAAACACAGATGGGATCTGGGTACTACCTGGAAAAAAAAGAGCAAGTCAGGTCAGCTAGAAGGACACTGGAGAGGGGACGGCAGATTGAAAGAAAGACCTGAGTGAAGGGGAAAAGGCAAGGCCATCATCTGGAAGGAGACACAGTCCGCGCAAAGGCCCTGAGGCAGGGCCATACCCTGCACAGTTTCAGGAACAGGGAGGAAGCCATGAGGCTGGGATGCAGTGATCAAGGAGAAAGGCAGAGCAGGGCCTGGTGGCTCTGGGGAGGACTTTGCCTTTTACCCCCAGCCAGGTAGGAGCCCTGGTGGCTTCTGAGCTGAGGAGGGCATGGCCAGACTCAAGCCTTTGCAGCAGATGCCTCTGCTGCAGACCGAGTAGACTGGTAGTGGGACAAATGTAGGAGCAGAGAGACGAGGGCAGAGGGGACTCAGCGGGTCCAGGCCAGAGTCTCTTAACAACAAGCAGCCGCTAACCACCTATCACACGCTGGGCTCCATAGTTCATGTGATTTCCCTTATCAGTGAGGACCCTGTGGCCTGTCTTCATTCTCACCAGCGTGGACCTCACCTCTCAGAGCCTGTTTCTTTATCTGCAGATGGGGACAGTCCTGGACAGGGTGCAGGAAGGTGTCTCACCGCCCGGGGAGCCAGAAGGCCAGGGAGTTCTGGGGCTCTGGATAGGGTGAGGGGGCTGGCGATCACTGTCCCTGACCCTGCGCCCCGCCCTGTGTGTGCAGGGAGGCGACGCAACGTGAACTGCCTTAAGAACGTGGTGATCTGGTACGAGGACCACAAGCACCGCTGCCCGTACGAGCCGCACCTGGCCGAGCTGGACCCCACCTTTGGCCTGTACACCACGGCCGTGTGGCAGTGCGAGGCCGGCCACCGCTACTTCCAGGACCTGCACTCGCCCCTGAAGCCCCTCAGCGAGTCAGACCCTGACAGTGACAAAGGTGGGTCCGAGGGGCGAGGGCTCTACGGCTCCTCTGGGGCCGCGTCGCCCGGGACTCCCTGCCTTCTCGGTCTCCTCGGCCTGGAAACAGCGGAGCGAGGAGGCCGGCGCTGGCGGGGCCCGGGACAGCGCCCCGGCCCCACAGGCTCTCCTGCCATCTTCCAAGTCCTTCTGGGGCTGAGAGGCAGTGGCCCCCATTTCCCAGAGGGACAGCTTCTACAGCTTGGCCCACCTGTGCCTGAGGCCAGCCGGGCTGGGGGTCAGGAAACCTGGCTCTGTGGCTGGAGGGAGGGGTAGGTGGCTCCGCAGCTCTCCTGGCCTCTGTCTCCTCCTCTGTTTTTTCCCTGCCCTTTCCCTTTCGGGTCTGGGCTGTCTCTCCCAGCCTCATCCTCTTCCCCTCTCTGCCCTGTGCTCCTCCTTCCTCCCCATTCTCTGTTCGTGAGCTCTCTTTCGTTCCCCCTCCCTCTCTCACTCTTCTGTTTCATCCTCTGCCTTCTGTCTCCTGCCTTCTCCCTGCGCCCCCCAGTATCTCCCTGTCTCCCCCACACTCCGCTCCCTTCCCCCCATCTGTCTCTCCCTGCTCTGCCCCTGCACCTCGTCTGCCACCCCATGTGGGTCACATGTCCTGAGCAGGCAGCAGGACCAGGAGGGACTCAGTTCCTGAGGCCCAGTTGGCCCTGGTGGGGGAGCAGAGGAGATGCAGCGGGTGGCCTCAGGATCTCGGCTTCAGCTGTGAGAAGGAGCACGGGGCCGCTGCCAGGTGCCCTGCCGGGGCCGAGGGTGGGGTCAGTCGCCAGGGCTGAGCCTTCGCTGGCAGGAATCACAGAGCAGGTGGCATCCCAGCTGGCTGAGGGGAAGCCGTGGGCGAGAGCTGTTCCAGGTGGGCCCCCCGGCCAACGGCCATCCCATGTGTGTCAGCCAGAGCCCACTGTGCAGCCGGCCCCTCGGCCGTCCTCTCCCTGCCCCAGGTACCGCCCCCCTGCCAACTCAACCCACCCTGAGTCCTCCCTACAGCTCCTCCATCAGCCCCCCTCTTGGCCACAGTAGGGAAAAACCAAGGCCCTGGGCCGAACTGCGACTGACCCTTCTGGTGATGGGTCCGCTGGGCTGGGGATGGCACCCAGAGGAGCCCCCTTGCACCCCCACCCAACTGTGACACCAGTGGCTGGGGGATCTGGCTTTCAGGAGCGAACGCTGGGATCAACAGGCGGGGAGGGGCAGGGGCCATGTCCCCTGTCCCAGCCCGGTTGCCTCAGCAGCTCCCTTATCAGCTCTCTGCCCAGGGTGCCTGCTTCTCACTAAGTAGGAGCACCTCCTGCCGGCACTGTGAGAGGCCATTTCTGTGATTCAGGTCATGATCACCTGGTAAGAAGCGCAGTCTGGCCCCTCACAGTCCGAAGCTACAGCTGGGGAGGCAGGCGAACCCCTAAGCTGCCCCCCTGCAGCTCACTGGGTGACTGCCCCCTGCTTCACGGTGGAGCCCAGGGACTCAACTCACCCTGCAGATTACAGGGTGTTACAAGGAGGGGCCGATCCCCCTACCCCACCCCTGCTGCCATCTGGGGGCCTTGAGTCAGGGATGGGGCATTACGATAAGAATAATAATAGAAGACATTGGTAGGGTGCTTACTCAGAGCTTGGTGCTGTCCTAGGCCCTTTACACATATTTCATCATTACCCCAAACAGCCCCTGGGGAAGGTGCCAACTTATCCTCAGGCCCAGAGAGGTGTAAGGCCCCCACATCACACAGCTGGTGGGGGGAGCACCAAGATCCCAGCCCCGAAGTCTGGCCCCAGAGTCTGTATGCCCTGTGTGACCTTCTGGGATGGTAGGACACACAGTCCCCAGACAGCGTGTCCCGAGTCGGTCATGAGTATGTAACCGAGAGTCAGCCCTTGATGTTTCTGACCCCTTTTCTCTCCATGTGTGGACTTCAGCATGAAATAACCTGGGCGAAATGTTGGTCTCGTTGACCTGCAGCACAACATCAGGCTGAGATTCATTCGTTTTTACAACCGTGTGCTCAGTGTGCACCAGGCGGCCTTCTGGGCCCTGGGGCCTGTGCCCAGGGCCCCCCATCCTTGTGGAGCTTATGATCTAGAGGGAAAGCAGAGAGGAAACAAGATAAGCAATTAAAATCTAGAGTACAGCGGAGGGTATTTCGGAGGAAAATTAAGGAGAGAAAGAATGTTATCTGAGATAAGAGATAAGCCTCACAGAGGCTTCCGTGAATGAATAGCATTTTAGGAAAGGGTCTGATGGAGGTGAGGGAGAAAGCCCCTGTAGATGTCTGAGAGAAGAGTGTTCAGGCAGAGCAAACAGCAAATGCAAAGGGCCTGAGGCAGGAGCCTGTCTAGTATCCCTAAATACGAGGATGTAGTGCCAATGGGGTTTGCTGACAAACTGAAAGTGGCTGTGAGAGAAAGAGAAGTCAGGGGCAGCCCTCGGACTTGGTTTGGCCTGAGCACCTGGAAGGACAGAGCCGCCATCAACCCCTGAGACAGGGATGTCTGCGAAGGGTGTGGGCTTTTTCTTAGGGAAGATTCAGAGCCTGGAATTACTGAGTGGCTCTGAGGTGGCTGTGAGACCCCCCTCCCCAGAGGAGGCAGTGGGAGGTAAGAGCCCCCAGCCCCACAGGAGGTCCAGGCCGAAGCTGTCCACATGGAGACATCGGGTATGGGTGAGGGCAGTGTTAATAAAAATCCGTATTTGATCTCTCTCCCTGGTTCCTGGCACAGAGCTCCTAAAACCCTTGGAATTTGCTGAGTGATGGGAATGTTCTTCCTTGTTCGTCATGAGCCCCTTTCATAAGGAGCCCCTTTGGAACACACCTGAGTCTGTGCTAATCTAGGTGACCCGGGCAGGGTCCCCTAGACAGCTTCAGGATGGGGGCTGGTCACCAAAGACACATGGTTAGTGGGGGTGGAGGGGGCAGGGAATCTCTCAGCCCAAGCCTGACCCCATAGGGCCACCAGAGAGGGGCCAGAAACCCAGAATCCGGGTCTGGAGGCTGAGGGAGGAGAGCGTCTCTGAGGAGCAGGGGTGGTCGGGGCACAAGGGGCACTGAGAAATGAGAGGGCTCTCTGGCTCTGAGGGGGTCACCGTGCCTAGCCCTTCGTAAGCCCTGGACAGATACTGTTGCCGCCACGGTTGCTGTCGCGACCGTCCCTTTCCTCTGTCACCACAGTGGGCAATGGCCTGGCAGCTGGCAGCTCCGACTCTTCCAGCTCTGGCTCAGGCTCCGACTCCGAGGAGCCCCCTGAGGGCCAGCCGGCCAAGGCGGCGGCGGCGACGGCGGCGGCGGCGGTCACCCCCACCAGCCCGGCAGGCAGCAGCGGGCTCATCACGCAGGAAGGCATGCACATCCCCTTCGACGTCCACCACGTGGAGAGCCTGGCCGAGCAGGGCACCTCCCTGTGCCCCAACCCGGCAGGCAGCGGGCCTGAGGCCCTGGAGACGGTGGTGTGCGTGCCGGTGCCCGTACAAGTGGGCCCGGGTCCTGGCACCCTCTTTGAGAACATGCCCCAGGAGGCACTAGGCGAGGTGGTAGCCAGCTGTCCCATGCCAGGCATGGTGCCTGGCTCCCAGGTGATCATCATCGCCGGCCCCGGCTACGATGCCCTCACAGCCGAGGGCATCCACCTCAACGTGGCAGCAGGCAGCGGTGCCCCCACTGGGGGCCTGGGGGACGAGGTGCCCTGCGCAGTGATGGAGGGCGTGGCGGCCTACACCCAGACGGAGCCCGAGGGCAGCCCGCCCAGCACCACAGACCCTGCCGCCTTGGCAGGCATCGAGACCAAGAAAGGTCTGGCGGGACCAGGAGGGGGGGCCGCGGCGGTCCAGGGAGGGCTGCTGGGGTCTCTGGCAGGGGTCGGGGTGGAGGGAGGGAGGGGTGGCCCTGGAGCCAGCTTCACCACGCGAGTCCCCCCCACGGACACCCACCCCGTGTCCGCCCCCGTAGAGAAGGAGGACTTGTACGTGCTTAAGAAGGAGGAGAAGGAGGAGCCTGTGGCCCCGGAGCTGGCGGAGCTGGTGGCGACGGTACCTGAGACCGTGGACCCGGAAGCAGACGGGGAGGAGCTGGGCGGCAGTGACATGTCGGCCATCATCTACGAGATCCCCAAGGAGCCTGAGAAGTGGGTGCCTGGGCAGCGGGGGGCTGGGGCGAGGAGCGGCCCACAGGCCCACAGCCGGCCTGGTGTGACAGCCCAGACGCCACGGGCCCCTTCCCCTCCAGGAGGCGGCGGAGCAAGCGGACTCGGGTGATGGATGCCGACGGTCTGCTGGAGATGTTCCACTGCCCCTACGAGGGCTGCAGCCAGGTCTACGTGGCCCTCAGCAGTTTCCAGGTGAGACCACCGGCCCAGCAGGCTGAGCAGGGCCTGCTTCCTTTTCCCGCTGCCTGTGTGCAGGCGTCTGGGCAGTGTGGCTCACGGATGGCCCCACTTGGCCTCACCAGGTGCCACTGGCCTGCCTCCCACATGCCCACCTCTCAGTAGCTTCTCACTGACCCTGCCTTGGCCACAGGGTGCCAGGTGTCACCTCGCTGCCTCCTCTTCCTGCTCTCCAGTGCCCTTGTCCTGCCTTCTAGTCAGCCTGGACTCAGCCTGCTTTTGCCCCCGCCACCTTCTTGGCTCTGGATGCTTCTTCTCCAGGCTTGGCTTGGGAGACCCCTCCACCAGGAAGTCCCCCTTAGCCCCCCCAGGTTTAGTGGGGTCTGCAAGCCCCAGGTCACCACACCATCAGGACGTCCCTGTAGTTTGTCCCCAGGAGCCTGGATGGGATGCCCCAAGGGCAGAGACTGTCCTGTCACATTCCTACCTGTGGCAGGAGGTGGCACCGGTAGGCCTTTGAATTTGCCCGGTATCATTTTCCAGCATTGTGTTGAGCATCTATTGGGTGCCAGGCCTAGCGCTAGGCCCTAGAGCTACAGATGTGCTGGTGAGTGGAAGTATAAAAGAACAAAAGAATGACTGTGGGCACAGCACAGCTCCATGGCAAAGCCTGCCGCGGGACTGAGAGCCCTGGAACCCAGGCCAGGCCTGCCACTGCCCACCCGTGAGACATGGGCCAAACCCTCTGCCCCTGAAGTCTCATCTCCCCATCCAAAAAACCGGGCCAATAGCAGGGCCCCACTGCAAGGTTATGACGAGGCTTCCTGATGCCCCAGCCCAGGCCCTGGTTGTCCGCGGTGCCCAAGAAAGCTGTGGCTGATCCCAGTTGTGCCCCTGAGCCTTTGCTCAGAGCCGGGAGGCCCGTGCAAGGGCAAGGGCACCCCTCTTTGCTCCCCCAGCCTGGCCCCAGCCTGCCTCCCAGCTACGCTTGTCTGTCCTCACCGGGGATAACCCTGGCCCATGTGGGCCCATGGCACCCACAGCCCCACTCCTGCCCCTCTTGCCTGCAGAACCATGTCAATCTGGTGCATCGGAAAGGGAAGACCAAGGTGTGTCCACACCCTGGCTGTGGCAAGAAGTTCTATTTATCCAACCACCTGCGGCGACACATGATCATCCATTCAGGTCAGGCCCAGGGTGGCGCTGGCAGCAAGGGGCATGGGGTCATGGGCCTTGGATCTAGGGCGGGGGGGCAGGTGGGCTGAAACCCCAGGGCGCGGGCTGCTGACTCCGTGGGTAGCTGTGGTGCCTGTATCCAGCAGGAGGGCACGGCTTCAGATTTTTCAAGAGGTGGGAACCTTGGATTTTTATGTGAAATCGCTCCGAAGTTCAAATATTGGGGTCAAATTCAGACCCATTTTGGCTTGACAGTTTGCACTTGGTGCCTCCCGGGAAGCGGAGCTCACATTTCAGCTCTGCCCCGAGCCTTCCCCTACAGACTCTGAGCCTCATCCGGGGTCGTGAGCCGCCCTCTGTATTAACCGTCCTCGTCATTAGAGTCAGCAGTGGCTCCCAGAGTTTGTGGGGTCTGGTGTCCCTGCGCCCGGAGGGCCGGGAGCCCGCCAGGGAACCCGGTTTCGGCGGCGCGGCAGAGACGTCCCTCAGCCCCCGCCCCCGACGGCGGCGTGCTCAGCCCCGCATCTCCCCCAGGTGTCCGTGAATTCACCTGCGAAACCTGCGGCAAGTCCTTCAAGAGGAAGAACCACCTGGAGGTACACCGACGCACGCACACCGGCGAGACGCCCCTGCAGTGAGTGACAGGGTTCCCCGTGAGGTTGATGGTGGGGGCTGCGGGGGTGGGGGGAGGTCTGGGCCTGTTCCCGCAGAGGGCGGGTCCACCCCTCGGGTTGGGGGTGGGGCGGGCGGCCGGCTGGGTCCTAGTAGCTTGGGCCCGCCCCCAATGCGGCCCCACCCCAGTCTGACCCCGCCCCCGGTGTCGCCCGCCGGCTCCCGGCAGGTGCGAGATCTGTGGCTACCAGTGCCGACAGCGCGCGTCGCTCAACTGGCACATGAAGAAGCACACGGCCGAGGTGCAGTACAACTTCACGTGCGAGCGCTGCGGGAAGCGCTTCGAGAAGCTGGACAGTGTCAAGTTCCACACGCTCAAAAGCCACCCGGACCACAAGCCTGCCTGACCCATCCAACCACTGATCGCCCCTATTTATTTGTCCGCTCGGACACGATGCCCGGGCTTGCCTGGGCCCGGACAGCCGCGGGGGCCTCCCGGACCGCCGGCCGGAAGGAGGCGCCCCTGCCCTGCCCCAGGGCTGGGCCCCCCCGGGGCTGGTCCCCCCCCCAACCCCACCCTATCTCTGGAGGTGGCGCCTGGGGCTTGCACTGCTAGAACTGTGTCAAGAGAGCAGAGCGAGATTAAAGAGCGAGAAAGGAGACGCCCTTCCCCTAGGCCTGGATGATTGGAGTGGGGTGGGCGGGCCCCTCCTTGTCTCCATCTTCGTCCCTTCCTGAGCAAGGCCAAGGCAGGCGGTGATGATCCTACAGGCCAGACGATGCCCTTTTCTTGACAGCTTCTGCTAGGCCTCAGCTATCTGAACCTGGCAGCTCCCAACAGTCCTTGTCACAGGCCCACGGGTGGGAGGTTGGGAGCCTGGGAGGCCACTGGACATCTCCCAAGACTCAGGATCCTGATGCCCACTCCTGATTCCCCCCACGGAGCACACATTCCCCACTGTCAGGGAGCTCAGGGACCGGTTGGGGAGATGTTTAGTAGATCCCTAAGTAAGACATCTACAGCTGTGACAAGCGCCCTGCAGGAAATAGAGTGATGTTAGTTTCTGGCTGTTTAAATCGGTGATCAGGGCGGTCCTCTCTGAGATGGTGGCATTTGAGCGTAGACCAGAATGACAAAGAGGTTCCGTCCCTGAAGAAAGCTGGAGGAGGCAAATCCCAGGCCGAAGGAACAGCCAGTGCCAAAGCCCCGAGGTAGAACGGCTCGGCTTGTTCCTGGAACAGGAAGCCGCGGTGAGGAGGGAAGTTGGCAGCGACGGGGCGGCTGCTCTGGCCCCATTTCCCGGAGGAGGATGCTGAGGTCGCTGCCGCCTCCTGCTGGCCGCTAGCAAGAGAAGCGGGTAGCGATACGAGGCCGGCGGCCGCCAGGTGGCGCGCAAGCTGCGTGGGCCCTGGTGGCTGCAGCCACGTGACCCCGGGGACCGCATCCGCGAGCCCGGGCACGTGCCCGAGGGAGCCCAGTGGCGCCACGCGCAGATTGGTCCCTTGGCTCCTCACCAGCTCGTGGGGGCGGGGCCGCAGCTAGGCTTCATTTTAGGCTTTGGACCAGAGGTTATCCCAACCAGGGATGGAAGTGTCGGCGAGTCCGGCCGCTGGGGCCACCCACGCGAGCTCCCCAAATCTCCCAGGGCTCAGTCCCCTTCGCTATCCTCGCACATCCAGAGCCAGCAGTTTCCATGGAAACCGCAGCCGGGTCCGGGCGCCCAGGAGGAGCTCCCCTCCCGGCACAGGCACAGTTTGCAATCCGATAGGAGCCGGGAGGAACACGGGGTGGGAACAAGCCTTTGCTCGGGGTCTCTAGGGTCGGCAGCCCAGGTAGCCCCGGCAAACCCGAGAGGGGGCCACCAGGGACCTGCAACGCCACCGCCCAGATTGCGCGGGCCACTGTGATTGGCCTGTTCTCTCCATCAGCGTGGCAGGGCTCTCTGCTGCGCGCTGTCTCATTGGCTCAATCTCGAGGGCATCCTCCCGCAATTGGTTCTCTCGAGGACAGTCCCTGATTGGTCAAATTAGGTTCTCCTCGCTGGGTTTGATGGCATTCTCGGACAGTCTGGAACCTAAAAGGGCGTGCAGGGACGAGGGTAGGGTGGAGCCTGTGACTCCCGGATTAGGGGCCCCGCGCTAAGCATCCCGCTGCGCCCTCAGCCAGACCGTCGAGCCGCTGTCTGTGGTGCTGAAGTCTCAGTCGAAAGCGACCCTGCCTTAGTGAGAACACTTCCTCCCGCCTGATAGCGGTCCCGACGTAAATGTGCCCTTGAGCCCGCGCACGGAAGGAGGCTGCGCCAACCGCTATTGCCTAAGAGAGGAGCCAGATTCCTCCTAGCTGAGAAGAAGCGTGACTCCACA
Source organism: Mellivora capensis (assembly GCA_004024625.1). Lineage (NCBI taxonomy): Eukaryota > Metazoa > Chordata > Mammalia > Carnivora > Mustelidae > Mellivora > Mellivora capensis. Next base: position 121,690 of record PISX010002782.1, on the reverse strand, counting down.
GGCGGGCCAATCCCGAGCCCGCAAAGCCAGGACATTTATACAACAGATCCGCCCACCAAAAATTTATGGGGTCTGAGAAGGCCCGGTGATTTCCCGGAACCGCAGGCGCCAGTGGGTTTGGTCTGGAATCCTAAGCCCCAAACGTCTTCACCGCCCCCCCCCATAAGTGCCGGGTGCCCTAGCACTGTGGGATGCCAGTCCCCACCTTTCTAACGAATCTTTTGAACCTAGCCCATTCAAACGCTGCAGGGTCCCAGTTCTTTCTGCAGGCAGACGAGAGCTCCTGCCACCCCCCACCTTTCTCCATTGGTCTTGGGAGGCTACACCTACTGCCCCAAATCTGGGGACCTGGGCCTCTGCTCATAGAAATCTTGGTTCCTCGTCCCTTTCCAGTCTTCTTGGTGGACAGCAATTCTGGAAGTTCGTCCAATCGGGCCACCAATATCTCCTCACTCCCTTCCCTTCAAGAGCTCAGGGTGCTGGACAGAGGAAGGGACCCGTCCCTGTCTTTTCGGCAGAAAGACCGCCCGAGAAGGGGCGGCAATGTAGGGAGCAGGGTCTACGGGGCAAAGGGGCCCGAATCTGGCAACCCGAGCCCCCAGGGCGTGCTTTCTGGGGGTGCGGAGTCCCAGCCAGCGCGCGCTCGCTTCCACCTGCCGCGCCGTCGGGCGCCGGGAGGAGGCGGGGCTCAGCTGTCGCAGCCAATAAGAGACGCCGGCTCTGGCAGCTGCTCCTATAAAGGGCTGGGGGCGGCGGCGGCGCGGCCCAGAGCGCGGAGCGCGCAGCGCGGGCTGGAGGGTGGGAGGGAGGGCGGGCGAGGGGAGAGGACTGAGCATCCAGGACCGGACAGGCTCGGCCGAGGGGCGGCGGCGAAAGGCAGAGCGCCGAGATCTCTGTCAGGAAGCGCAACCTCCCCGGGCCCCGCGGGGCCGCGCAGGGGACGTTCTCAATCCCGCGTCCGCTCCCTCTTTCCATCCCCTGCCGCCCGCAGGCCACCCCGGGGCCCGGCTATCCGCGCGCGCGTCCTCGGGCTCGGGCCCGTCCCCGGCCCTCGAGGGAGCCGCCTCCTTCATCTACACCTCTGCAGCGGCCGCGCCAGAGGCCGCCCGGGCAGGACCCCGGCGTGAGCATCGAGCTCCCCCCAAGGAGTGCACGACCACCGGAGCCGCCCTCAACACGGACCGCGCCCGCTGGGCACACAAGAATGGTCACTGTAGGTATTCTCTTGTCGCTGAGATGGAACCTGGTGGGGAGGGGTTAGGCACAGGCTCCGCGGAGATGACGGGGTTGGGGGGGGGGGTAGGACCAGGCCTAGCTAGGCCCCGGTGGGGGGGTAGGACCGATCCTCGGGGCCTGAGAGTGGGCTGGGCCGCACCCAGAGTGCTGGGGGCGCATAGAGTCTGGCCTGAGAGGCCTTAGGGAGCCGAACTCTGATTCGGAGAGGCGTCCTAGGGAGCCCTGGGGGCGGGATTGCCCCCCTCCAGCAGGCCTGATGGGGGAGGGGCCGCAGCGGCGGAGGATGCCTTCTCCATCCAGGCCCGGACCCCGCAGGCCGCCCAGCCAAACACAGGGCCCCAGTCACTGGTGCTGGGCCAGGAAAAGGCGGCAAGCCGTCCCCGAGAACCCCGGGAAAGCGGTAGCGTCGGATCGCGCACCCCGGGCCCTGGCCGCGCCCGGGCAGCCGGGCGTCTCGTCCTCGAGCCTGTCGACCTTGCGGCAAGTGGGGAGGGGAGAGGAGGGGGCGCGCCCGGAGGCCCCGCGGACCCGCCGCTGCTGCTGCCGCGTCCCTTTGTTTCTCGGAGCTTCTTAGCGGGCCGTAGCCTCGCGCGGGCGCCTCAGGCTTCAGGGAGGGGGAGGGGAGAGGAGGGCCTGCGGGGGGGTGGGGGCGGCTTCCTGACTCCTGGGCCCCCGCCTCACGGGGGATGGGGTAAGAAACTCAGGGATGTCTCCTAGCCCAGGTCCAGGCGCCCCACCCCGCCAGGGCCCTGGGCCTCGGGGTGACCTTGAGAGCGCCCGCCCGCCCGCGCCGCTTGCCCAACTCCCGATGCTTTCAGCAACCACGGAGCTGGTCAGCTCCCGAACCCGCGGCCACGCCCGGCCACGCCCTGTATAACCACGCCCCTGCCCCGCCCATCTGGACCCCGCCCCCTTGGGCCCCCAGGGCCCGGCCTCGCCCGAGCCCTCGGATTTCCACTCGGCAACCCGGGCGTATCCCGGGGGCGGGGCTGGCCAGTCCTAGCCCCACCCCGGCTCCACCCCCGCCCCCGCCGCGCGACTCCGCTCCCCGCGCCGCCGCGCGTCCTTTGTCTAGTCCCAGCGCCCAGGCCTCCTTCTTCCGTACTTACTGTCTTTCCGGTCTGTGTGTGTGTGTGTCTCTGTGCACTGTGTCTCTTTCTGGGCCTCTTCTTGGTGTCTTGACGAGCACAGTGGGTGGAGGGATGCTCAGCACTCCCTCCCTGCACGGGACCCTGGGACCCGCCCACCTGGCTCGGAGAAAGGACCGAGAGGCCATGCTTCCCTGCTGTGTGACCTTAGGCAGGCACCCTCCTCTCTCTGGGCCTCAGGTAGCTAACCCAGTCGCAGGAACGTGAGTGCAGCCTCCTGAGGACCCTCAGAACCCGCACAGCTGTCCAGCATCCATTCCTCTGATCTGTTCCTTCATTTGAAAGAGGGAAACTGATGCACAAAGGGGCGAGGGTGTGGTCAGAGGTCACAGAAGGGCCTTGAAGCCTTGGAAGGCCTGGTTACTCCCCTGGAGGGCACTTAGGCCGAAGTCCACCAGGGGGACAAGCTTGGAGGAAGTGAGGGGATAAATTAAGACAGTGAGGGCCCTATATGGAGGAAGAAGGACCCAGAAGTGAGAAGCCTAATTAGCACCACGTGGTGGCCCAGCCTTAGCATGTATAGTCAGTCACTCAATGCCCTATTGTGGCCAGTATCCAGGCATCTATCACTGCTACTGGGACCAGGGGGTCACAGCTGGGGCCAAAGGGGTCAGTCACAGGAGGGTCTACAGAACAAGTGACCTCAGATGTGTTCCCTGCAAAAACCATATGTCATATGTGTGTGCAATGGTGCAAAAGAGTTGAAGAAAGAGTAGCAGAGAAAGGGAGGTGGAGACAGACGGGTTCAGAGGGGAGAGGAGGACAGAGAAACAGGGAGAGAGAAAGAGCCAGAGGAAAAGCTAGAGAGACTAGGAGGAAAGGTTCCATTGCTCCCGGATCATCTCTGCCTCCCCATCTTGGATCTGCCCTCCTCCCCTCTGACTTCGCCCCTCCACTCCTGACCTGGGACAGCCCTCCAAGGTTCCTGTGATCCCCGAGTCATCCCAGGCCACACGTTTGCCATGGGCTGGGGCCAGGCGGGTGTGATCTCCACCAATCCGATCCCTATTAGCGGCTCAGCCGGCTGAGCTGCAGAGGAAACGCGACACTGATCCTCCTAAGCTCTGGCACAGATGGGAGGGAGATGGGGTGCTGGGGAGATTAGTCGGCTGGGCCTCAAATCCCAATTACCTTTTAACCCCATCCAAGTTGAGGACATTTGGGGTGGCTCTGTATGCTCTGGGATAATCAGATCAGTAGTCAAACCTCATCACTACCTCCTCCACAGTCACTCCCAGGCAAATCACAAATCCCTCTGACCCTCAATTTCTCCATGAGAGAAATGGAGCAGATGACCTCCAGCTTTCAGTGTGGTTGTGGGAAGTCAGTGAAACCTTTGCACCTGCTCAGTGCCTGGCACATAGTAGGGGTTCCAAAGCTGCAACCTGCTGGGTCCTGAAACAGCATTTGTGTACTGCTAATTATTTGGGCGGGGGGGGGGGGGTCCCATAGCAGACGTCATCAACCAATCACAGAACTCTAGTTTGCCAAGCCCAGAAAGGAACTCAGAATCCATCTTTGTGCGTGGGGAACTTCGGTGCCATATCTTTAGTGGTGGGACAGAGGCCCAGAGAGGCAGTGTGAGTGTCAGTGGATGCACAGTGAGGAGGTTGGAGCTTGAAGCTGGCACGTGGTGGTACCCAGTAAATGTTTGTTGAATTGAATGGATAGACTCAGCCAACAGAGTGGGTTTAAATGTCATGATGCCTGGGCTAGATGTAGAGTACGGGCTCAGTTTCACTTTGTTATTTTTTTACTATTGGCCTTTTTGGCCACTAGTAAAGTGGGCTCTGATGTCCAAGCTCCTGATTTGAATTCTTGATCCACCATCTGCATGTCACCTAGCCTTATGTAAATTCCTAAACCCTTCACTGAGATTCAGTTTCCTCTTCTGATAAATGAAGGAAAGAGTCCCATAATGTTCGATGTTGGAAGAATTGCCAAGAATTTGTCACAGAAAGGATTTTGTCTGGCACATAGCAGGGCCTCAATACGTGGCCATCAGTGGATGAAACTGGATGCGGATCTGTAGCGTGCATTCCCGTTTTATGGCAAGTGCCTGTGGCAGACATTGCTAATCAACCCCCGGGGTGTGTTCCTGCTCAGTCTGGATGTGGCTTCAGAATAACTAACTCTCCCAGAAGCCCCCGGACAGCCACTCTCAGCCAACTGGAGATGTAGGGGAGTTGACCCGCTGTGCCATCCTTTTTTTTTTTTTTTTTTAAGATTTTATTTATTTATTTGACAGAGATCACAGGTAGGCAGAGAGGCAGGCAGAGAGAGAGGAAGGGAAGCAGGCTCCCCGCCGAGTAGAGAGCCCGATGCGATGCGGGGCTCCATCCCAGGACCCCGGGATCAGGACCTGAGCCGAAGGCAGAGGCTTTAACCCACTGAGCCACCCAGGCGCCCCATCCTTTTTTTTTTTTTTTAAAGATTTTAATTATTTATTTGACAGACAGAGATCACAAGCAGGCAGAGAGGCAGGCACAGAGAGAGGGGGAAGCAGGCTCCCTGCCAAGCAGAGAACCCGATGCAGGGCTCGATCCCAGGACCCTGGGACCATGACCCGAACTGAAGGCAGAGGCTTAACCCACAGAGCCACCCAGGTGCCCCTCTGTGCCATCCTTTTAATAAGAGTAAATGGAAAGGCAGCAGAGGCTTGAAGAAGAGCTAAGATCATCCCTGAGGACACACACCTGTAAGGTGCCAGAGCCACCCTCATACATTGGTCTCTGTCATTAAAAACAGCTTTGGAGGGGCGCCTGGGTGGCTCAGTGGGTTAAGCCGCTGCCTTCGGCTCAGGTCATGATCTCAGGGTCCTGGGATCGAGTCCCGCATTGGGCTCTCTGCTCAGCAGGGAGCCTGCTTCCCTCTCTCTCTCTCTCTCTCTGCCTGCCTCTCTGTCTACTGTGATCTCTCTCTGTCAAATAAAAAAAAAAAACAAAACAGCTTTGGAGTCCAACATAGCCAGGTTTGAGATCGAATTCACCATTGATATCACTCAACGTATCTGGGCTCAGTTGCCTCACTTATAAAATGGAGACTGTTGCTGTCCCTAAAGATGATTGGGAGAAATACGTGATATGATGCCTGGGAGCACTTCGCAACATGCGGCGCCTGGCCCACAGATGTCGATGGGGCAGAACCAGTATTAATAGCCGGGATTACGAAACAGGGATGGCAGACACGACAAGCTGCTTCCTGTGATTGTCCCCATGGCAGACCTGATCCCAGAATACTTTCCAGCTGCACCCACGTGTGGTTTTAGATCCTTCCCTGGGGTCACTGTGCCAATAACTTGGAGTTTGCAGCAAAGTGGAGCAGAGCTCCAGGAGCATTATGAAGCCTACCCGAGGACATGGAGCTGAGAAAGGTTAGGGCTAGCACTATTCTTCGGTTGGCAGTGGAAGCTGAAAATGCAGACACTTGATCAGAAACGCTCCTGTGCAAATCCCCATTTCACCATTTATAAGCTGCGTGACCTTTAGTAATTTTTAAAACATTGTTGAACTTCACTTTCCCCCTCTGGTGTCTTAGTCAGCTTAGGCTGCTCTAACAAAATGCCATAAACTGGGGAGCTTAAACAACAGACATTTATTTCTCATAAATCTTCTTCTGGAGGCTGGGAAGTCCAAGATCAAGGTACCACCTGAGTTGCTTCCTAGTAAGGACTTGCTCCCTGCTTTGCAGATGGAACTCTTCTTGCTGTGTCCTCACCTGGTGGAGAGAGATCATCCCCCCTCCTTTTTTTTTTTTTTTTAAGATTCTATTTATTTAACAGAGAGAGAGATAATGAGAGAGGGAACACAAGTAGGGAGAGTGGGAGAGGGAGAAGCAGGCTTCCCGCTGAGCAGGGAGCCCCATGCAGAGCTCCATCCCAGGACCCCGGGATCAAGACCTGAGCCGAAGGCAGACGAAGGCAGATGCTTAACTGATTGAGCCACCCAGGCACCATGTCCTTGCCCCTTTTTATAAGGACATGAATCCCATTCATGGGGGATCCACCCTCATGGCCTAATTACCTCCCAAAGGCTCCACATCCAAATACCATCACATTGGGGATTAAGTTTTCAACATATGAATTTGAGGGGACACAGCATCTGTTAGGCAGGGGAAACTAAGCTCTCTTTTCAGGGTGGTTGTGAATAAGAAAACAAACAAACAAACAAAACATTGCCTATAGAGGGCTTTGCACTGTGCCTGGCACACAGGAGGCCCAATATTTGGGAACAAGTATGGTATTGTGTTTTGGCTCAGGGAGGGCTGAGATAAAATGTACCTGCTGACTTCCTAATTCTGTAGCCTCAAAGACATTGCTAATCAATCACAGTGATCTCTCCTGCTGAAACTGAATATGGCTTCTAATCCTTCGTAATTCATCCCTTTTGGAAAACCCTACCAATCGATTTGATTTTTCAAGTAAGGGCACCCATCTGCCAACTGTGCCATCGGAGAATACCTAAGGAAACGCTGGCTGCTTTACCTTCCTACATCCATGACAGATAATCCCAGCACTGTTTCCTGCTGAGCCCAGATGTGGCTTTAAAATTCTTCTCTGTGTGGTCCTTATATGTAAAATACATGAATAATTTGTTTGATGATTGCTAAAGAAGTAGATCTTAGAGGTTCTCATCACAGGAAAAAAATATATAACTATGTATGGTGATGGATGTTGACTAGACTTATCGTGGAGATAATTTTGCAATACATACAAATATTGAGTCATTATGTTACACACCTGAAATTAATGTAATATTATATGCCAATTATTAAGAAATAGATGCGGGGGGGGGAATGTTAAATAAAATTCAACATCCATTCTTTAAAAAAAATCATCTTAGGATAATAAGAATAAAATTAAACATTCATAAGTGAAAACCGACAGCAAAAACCAAATTTATCTGTGAAATGTTTAAAGCATTTCATTTAACATCATGAATAAAAAAGCCACTATCACACTGTAGCCCCTGCAATAAGACAAGAAAAATAAATAACAGGTGTAGATTGGAGATAAAAAAAAATAGAGCTGTCATTATTTGCTGGTGTTATTATGTTGTATATTTAAATAGCTCAGGGGCACCTACCTGGCTCAGTCAGAGCACACAACTCTTGATCTCAGGGCTGTGAGTTGAGCCCCACATTTGATGTAGAGATTACTTAAAAATATGTTTTTAAAAGACTTTATTTTGGGACACCTGGGTGGCTCAGTTGGTTAAGCCGCTGCCTTCAGCTCAGGTCACCATCCCAGCGTCCTGGGATCGAGTCCCAGATTGGGCTCCTTGCTCAGCAGGGAGCCTGCTTCTCCCTCTGCCTCTGCCTGCCACTCTGTCTGCCTGTGCTCGCTCTCTCTCTCTCTCTCTCTCTCTGACAAATAAATTTAAAAAAAATCTTTAAAAGACTTTATTTTAATTTTTATTGATTTTTTAAAAAGATTTTATTCATTTTTTGGAGAGAGAGAAAGAACACGAGCAGAAGGAAAGGGAGAAGCAGACTCTCCACTGAGCAGGGAGCCCCATGTGGGACTCAGTCCCAGAACCCTGGGATCATGATCCAAGTCCAAGGCAGATGCTTAACAGACTGAGCCACCCAGGTGCCCTTATTTTTTATTTGAGAGAAAAAGAGAGTAAGGGAGAGAGATAGTATGAGCAGGGGGAGAGGCAGAGGGAGAAGCAGACTCCCCGCTGAGCAGGGAGTCGGATGCAAGGCTTGATCCCAGGACCCTGGGATCATGACCTGAACCAAAGGCAGATACTTAACAAACTGAGCCATCCAGGTGCCCCTTAAAAATAAAATCTTTAAAAGAAAAATCATAATAATTGGGGCTCCTGGGTGGCTCAGTCGGTTGGGCATCCGACTCTTGATTTCAGCTCAGGTCATGATCTCAGGGTTGTAGAATTGAGCCCCACATCAGGCTCAGTGCTGGGTGGGAGGGAGTCTTCTTGAGAGTCTCTCTCTTCCTCTCCCACTGCCCTACTCACTCTCTCTCTCTCTTAAATAAATGCATTTAAAAAAAATAATAAAAAACAGCTCAGTGGAAAAACTGGGGGAGGGGGATAAATGTCTAGGGGGAAAATTATGCACGAAACAAAAGAAATATTAACACATTTGGGATAGGAATTCCCTTTGGTGGGAGGAGGGCAGGACATCGTCAGGGAGGTATTATATTTCTTATTCTGAAGACAAGAGTGTTCAGGGATGCCTGGGTGGCTCAGTTGGTTGAAGACAAGAGTGTTCATCTTCTTCTTCTAGAAATGCACAGACTGATTTTAGACAAACAGGCAAACCTAGCAAGCATAGCAACTAAACATAGAAAGTAAAATCACACGCAAGGTGCTTGCCTGATGCTGGGGGAGTGGAAGGGATTATTAGAATAATACTTCTCGGGCGCCTGGGTGGCTCAGTGTGTTAAGCCTCTGCCTTAGGCTCGGGTCATGATCTCAGGGTCCTGGGATCGAGTCCCGCATCGGGCTCTCTGCTTGGCAGGGAGCCTGCTTCCTCCTCTCTCTCTCTCCGCCTGCCTCTCTGCCTACTTGTGGTTTCTCTCTGTCAAATAAATAAATAAAATCTTTAAAAAATTAAAAAAAAAAAAGAATAATACTTCTCCTCTCTCCATGTTTAAGCCCATATCAGACTTGACTGATCCATCACCACTGAGCCCCTCTCACTCCCCCTGATGCCTGTGTGGGGACTGGGCCGTGAGCGGGTGTGGCCTGTTGTCTCCAGCAGATACTCGGGGCCATGGAGTCTCAGGTGGCGGGGGGCCCGGCCGGCCCGGCCCTGCCCAACGGGCCACTCCTTGGTACAAACGGAGCCACTGATGACAGCAAGACCAACCTCATCGTCAACTACCTGCCCCAGAACATGACCCAGGACGAGTTCAAGAGTCTCTTTGGCAGCATTGGTGACATTGAATCCTGCAAGTTGGTTCGGGATAAGATCACAGGTGTGGCTGCTGGCAGGTGGGGAAGGAGGGGACAGAGGTGATAGTCTCAGGAGTACAGGTGTGATGGGGGCAGGTAGCACCCTGGGGAATCTGAGGTGTGAGGGGGAGACAGGTGTGACCCCTGGCAGGGTGTCTCAGGGGTGACGGGGGCAGGCAGGACTCTGGGGGATCGGAGGTGTCCTGGGGACAAGGTAGTACTCTCGGGGAACAGTAAGGTGGGGATCCTGTGTCTCATAACCTTGAGTGAAGGCAGTCAGCCTCTCAGGACCGGGTCTGGGAGGACACTGGTTGGTCTGGGGAGGTCATCACTCTGGTCCTGCCCACAGGGCAGAGCCTCGGTTACGGGTTTGTGAACTACTCTGATCCCAACGATGCAGACAAAGCCATCAGCACCCTCAACGGCCTCAAACTGCAGACGAAGACCATCAAGGTCAGTGCCCTCGTTTCCCTCTGCTGCCCATCCCCCATGACTGCCTGTCTGCGACTGTCCCCAATCCCCCATATTACTGCCCTCTTGGACTGCCCCCTTCACTGCCACTGAACCCCTACAGCCCCTCACCCTCCCCACACATCCTTTTCCCCACTGCCACCCACCCTTCTCCATGGCTCATCCCCTGAGTGGTTGAAACTCTCCTCCAAGGGTTCCTAGCTGGGCATTGGGGCCCAGTGGCTCTGCCTCTCTGAAACTCAGTCTCCTTATTTGTCAGAATACCAGCCGCACATTCTCTGGTGGCTCAAGGAGGTAGCCATGCCATTGGCAGTCGCCGAGTGACCAGGGTCGGATGGGCAGTCCCCCTCGCCTTTGTCATGGAAATGGAGGAAGGGTGGGGGCCCATCTGCCATCTGGAGCCTAATTAGGGTCTGGGAGGGCGGGATTAGGGGTGAGCCCCTCCCCCGCCTTTGTGTAACGCCCCTCCCCCCCCACGACCTCCCCTCTCAGCAGCTGCAGCTGGGACTCTGCTAGCCCAGATTCCCTGGGGGGGGATCGCCATGGAAACCCCCATCTCTAACTTCGCCTGGGGGTGTCTGGACTCCGCCCTGCAAATCTGCTCTGGAACCTTGGGGGAAGCTGAGCTGGGGGTGCCCATCTGGCCCCCAGTTCTCTCTGGGAACAGAGGTGGAGGAATCTCTCCCTCTTCCCATTGTGTGGTGTGGGGGAGGATGAGGTCATGACCTGATGGGCTGCTCCATGGCCATCTAGATTCAGAGAAGCCCTGGGGCATGAGAGCGACAAATCCAGAGGGCCACTGTATGCACGCGATGCCATGAGTGAGCGTGTGTGTGCAATACCCTGGGCTGTGAGCCACTGTGTTTGTGGGACACCGTGACTGTGTCTGTTGTCACGTGAGTCCGGCTATTACAGACTTTGTCTGTGTCACTATGTGTCTGTGGGATGTGGTGTTTATTGCTCGGGTGCTTTGTGACATGCTGCGACTCTGGTTGTGACCTGGTGTGGCTGTGTGGGTGTGTCTGGCTGTGCCCCATATGGGATGTGGGTCTGTGCGGTGGTGACCGGTGTAGTTCTGTGACTCTTAACTGTACTTATCCAAGACCCCCAGAGCCTCTGGGAATGTCTTTGCAGCCTGAGTCACCCTTCTGCTAGTCTAGGCACCAGGGCCGTGCAGAGCGCAGGGTGGCCTTGTGTGTGTGTGTGTGTGTGTGTGTGTGTGTGTGTGTCTGCCTGGGCGGCACAGTTGTATGGTCAGTCCCAACCAGGTGTTCTGGCAGATTCTGCCTTTGTCCTGTCCTGGTGAGGGGGTGTGGCTGAGCCCACACCCAGATGAGGGACCTGGGTCAGCCCCCATCATGTGGGGGATGGGAAATACCCCAGAAGTCCTACTCAATGCCTCAAATGAGCCCTGATTACCCCCAAACACCCACCCAGGAGCTCAGGCCTATCTTCCCCTCACCCCTAAGTATGATTCATCAACAAGCCCTCACGCCTCAAAACTCACAGCCCCATGGGCCAGAGTGGAAACCATCGAGTACGTGGCTGTGATTTTGAATGAATATTACCGTTGTCCCTGATGCCCATCTTTCACACCCACATCCAATCCACCATCGGGAAGAAGAGCAGCTGCTGGGTTTCTGTTTCCTGGAGGACCCCAGGTGCTCACAATTGCGTTAATTAGAACTCCTCTACCTCCAGCCTAGGAGTGCCTTCACCTTGACCCCTGCCCCCTGGCCCGATGTTCGCCTTTTGTTATTTTTTTAATTAGTCATGAAGTTCTATGCCGTCCCAGCTCACCATGCCAAACAAAAAGCCTGGCCCTTGACAATGAGCCTTATCTACCCAGAGGTTAATTTAGAAGGCTACAGAAGATAGACAGCGGCAGAAATAAGGGGAAAGAGATGCTCGTGCCCCCCAGGGTCCCTGCCAGCTCTAGGTCAACCTGTTAGCATCTGGGGCGGTCCCCCCAGACTGTGTTTCCAGGACACGGATAAGCACACAATGAGATGGGGTCACATCTCACACCGCAGGCTGCTCTATAAATGGACTTTTCTTTCCCCCTGTTTACAATACTCACCACTGTTTCTGGGAAATAAATATACATGTTCACCATTTTTTAAAACAGCTGCAGAGAGTTTCATTGTTGGGCTGGACCGTAATTAATGACACAAATCGAATGATCGTACTAAAACGTGTCTAATTCACCACTGAGAGAAGTGCTTAGAGAGAGTGACAGGGGCGGGTAGGAGTGGAGTACCAAATTCAGATGGAAGAGGACAGGGAGGACACTTCAGCTGAGACTGGAAGAAGAAAGGAGAGGAAGGGTGTTCCAGGCTGAGGGGAACAGCCAGAGCAAAGGCCCTGAGACTGAAGTGTGCCTGGTGTGTTTGGGGAACATAGAGGAGACTGGTGTGGCCGAAACAGAGAAAGTCTGGGCAGAGATGAGAGTGAGGGGGTGGGCTGATGGGGAGGTTTCAGGGCCTTGTGGGCTGTGAGAAGGACTTTTACTCTGGGGAAGGTGGGAGCCACAGAAGGTTCTGACCAAAGGAAGGATGTGCCCTGACTCAGTTGCTCACAGACGCCTTCTGGCAGCTGTGGTGGAAAGAGACGGGAGGTTAGGGTGGGAATGGGGACCAGGGTAGAGGCTGCTGTACTGGCCTGGGTGAGCCATGGTGGGTGGTGGGCCAGGACACAGCAGTGGAAGTGGGGTGGAAGTGTGGATTCTGGGTAATGAGGAGGAATTGATGGTGGATTGGATGTGGGTGTGAAAGATGGGCATCAGGGACAATGGAGGCTGGGGACCTGAGCACCCAGGAGGATAAAGCTACCACTACTGAACTGGGGCATCCTTGGGGACAGTTGGGAGCTAGATGCAGCCTCACTGAGTAGAATCCCCTGCGAGACCTCGGGGGTGCCCAGAGGCAGGTGTCACACAGGTATGCAGCTTGGGGATCAGGCCCACACTGGGGACAGACATTTGGGAGTCATCAGCATTGAGCTGGCAGCTAAAGACCTGAGTGACCCTGAGGGCCCCAGGATGGTCAGAAAGAAAAGGGCCAGAGTCCCGGGCTCACTTTCCAAAGGAGCGGAAAATGTCTTGTTGACTGAATGTATGGTGTGAGAGCAGGAGCTGGGGGCTTGAGGTCCTCAGGGAGACATGTGCCACCTCGGGACCCAGTGACAGGTTTCCCTTCCCCTTTATGGAGGCCAGGCCACATTGTCAACCACAGCCACGGCCACGGCCCCTCCCTCAATCCCTCAGCACCACCCACCCAAGGAAATGACTTGAGAGATATTTATTGCATGATCAGGTGAGGCACTTCTGCTCCTCGCTGTGCCCAAGACATGGCCTCAGTCTCCCCATCTGTGAAACGGGTCTTCCCTCACCTCTGTCCACCTGCCCTCCCTGCAGGTGTCCTATGCCAGACCCAGTTCTGCATCCATCCGTGATGCTAACCTGTATGTCAGTGGACTCCCCAAGACCATGAGCCAGAAGGAAATGGAGCAGCTCTTCTCCCAGTATGGCCGCATCATCACTTCCCGCATCCTGGTGGACCAGGTCACAGGTCAGGCTGCCAGGGACAATGCACTTGGCAGGGCACCGGGCAAAGGCACGGAGGTGGGACCAAAGTGGAGAAGGCGGGCATCGCGGGGGCGGAGAAGTGGGAAAGGGGGTCACATCAGGGGGCAGGGTCCTCAGGACGCCCTCACTCCCTGACAGGCGTCTCTCGGGGTGTGGGATTCATCCGCTTTGACAAGAGGATCGAGGCTGAGGAGGCCATCAAAGGACTGAACGGGCAGAAGCCGCTGGGCGCGGCGGAGCCCATTACGGTCAAGTTCGCCAACAACCCAAGTCAGAAGACCGGCCAGGCCCTGCTCACCCACCTCTACCAGTCATCAGCCCGGCGCTACGCAGGCCCCCTGCACCATCAGACGCAGCGCTTCCGGTAAGGCCCCAGGCACCCTGGATCCCCACAGGCTGGGGGGATTCAAGCCTTGCAACCACCCTCTCTGAACCCCATTCCTGCAGGGCAGAGGGACCCTGGGAGGGTGTCCACACGCTAGGGCCACTGAGGGCAGCAAAGGGGAAATGACTATGTCAGATGCTGAGGCCAAGCCCTTGTACACAGCAGGCACTCAATGTATGCAGGGCACTATGAGTGGAATTATCGGCATTAAGAGTTTTATTTTTTGTGAAGATTTATTAGAGAGAGGGAGAGAGTGCAAGCAGCGGGAAAGCGAGGGGCAGAGGGAGAGGGAGAAGCCAACTCCCAGCTGAGCAGAGAGCTCAGTTGGGGGGAGTCAATCCCAGGACCCCAGGATCACGACCTGAGCCAAAGGTAGATGCTTAATCAACTGAGCCACCCAGGCACCCCAAATTTTTGAATTTTAGAGTCAACAACAACAAAAAAAACTTTAGAGTCACCTGATTGGGGTCCCCCTCTCTCAGGGCTGGGGGTCCCATGCTGTGTGCTCATGGGAGAGGAGCTTGTCTTGCCTGTATTTTACAAACAGGGACCCTGAGGCACCACGACGTGTTGTCACTTGCCTAGCCCAGGCACTACCCCAAAGGGACCTGAACCTCCCCTTCTGGGGACCTGAGCTCCGCAGGCTGGGGGCAGGCGAGTGGGACCGGGCAGGCTGGGATGGGGAGGACAGGACGCAGGCCAGGCAGAGGCAGGGCGGGCGAGAGGCAGTGCCCGAGTGACCACGGTTCCGTGCCAGGCGGTGTCCAGCCGGGCGGGGAGCAGGCGGGTGGGGGCAGGGCCGGGCTGCTGGCCTGCTGGGTGGGGGCAGGGAGGGCAGTCAGGCCAGGGCCAGCCAGAGTCACAGCTGGGGGTGTGGCCAGAGGCCACGGGTGACCACCCTTTTTGCTTCCACAGGCTGGATAACTTGCTCAACATGGCCTACGGAGTCAAGAGGTAACAGTGCCCCCGCCCTGCTGCCCCCAGCTCCCCACTGTCCTTCCTCGGACTCTTGCCCCAGTGCTGGAACCCCCTCTCCCCCACCTCCCCACCAGGACTGCCAGCTTAGCTGTGTCTGCCCCCTGTCTGGGGTCAGGGAGTCACGTGTCCATTAGGAGAGTTAGGGGCTATGAAGCCCGGTAAATGCCTAGAAAGAACTACTATGGGATTCAGACCCAGGAGGGCCTGTCCAGGGCGCTCTCCAGCCCATGGAAGGGGTCATGGCCATGGGCCCAGTCACAGCCATGCCCCCTGGTTCCCACACTGTCCAAGTCCCATCTGCCCCTGTTGATGGTCTTTGCTGAGGGTCATAGAATGCCCCCTTTCACCCCCGAGTCTGGGCTGGACCTTGTGGCCCGCATGACATTGTCCACATTCCTGCCCCCATGAGGGTCCCTGCATTTACTGCATGGGGAGCTGTTGAGCACACACTGAGTGCCGGGCGCTGGCCTTGGGGCTGGGGACCCAACGTGGCCCAGCCAGACTTGGTCTCCCGTGGAGACGACGTGGCATTGAGCACAGCGCTTGGCACATAGTGGGCGCTCAATAAAAGGCAGCGGCTCCTGTGATTATTGTTATCATTATTCATTATCTCCGCCTAGTGGGGCAGGAGACAGAGGAGCAGTGGACAGGGCTGTGAAGGGGGCAGGAGAGGGAGTGACAGGGACCCAGCTGAGACCGCGGATGTGACCAGGGTGCCAGCCAGCAAGCTGTTAGTCCCCACTGGGCCCCCCTCTGAGCTGAGCAGGCCCCAGACGGTAGGGAGGCAGTGAGGAACGAGGGTGGAGCCAATCCTGTCTGTTCATTCACTCAGGCCCTCTGGCAGTCAGTCAACAAACGCTCCCCGGTGCTGCTGCGCTGGGAGCTGTTCCGGCTGGACCAAAACCTTGCAGAGAAAGGGGAGTGGATCCTAAATATACAATTTGAGCAGGAAAAGGCTGGCAAGAGGCAGAGGAAGGCAGCGGACCGCTTTATGAGTCGGAGACCTGGTCCCGGAGCGGGGGCGCTCCACCAGCCACTCTCTCTGCCTGGGATGAGCGCTGCCCTTGGTGGGGGGCCTCTAGCCGGGGAGGGTTGGCAGGGTGCGGTCCGTTGCGGGGAGCATGTGCCTAGGGAGGGGTAGTTCATCAGGAGTGGGGATGGGGCCAGGGTCCACAGGGCCAAGGACCCAATAGGGTCAGAGGTTAGGGCTCTGGGTATAGCTGGAGGCTCCTGGCAGGACTGAGTGAGGGCCTGACCTTCAGGGCAGGTCAGAGTTCAGGCCACAGTGGCAGGTCAGGATGGAGGTTCAGGTGGGGTCGGGGGCAAAGGTCACGAGGCCACGGCAGGGTCAGGACAACGCAGGGATCACGGCACGGCTGGGGGTCACGACGGCGCCAGGGGCTCAGGGGTGTGCCGGGGGTCAGGGCAGAGCCCGCGTGACCCCCAAAGTAGTCCCCTGTCGCTCATCGCCAGGTTCTCGCCCATCGCCATCGACGGCATGAGCGGCCTCGCGGGCGTGGGCCTGTCGGGGGGTGCGGCAGGCGCTGGCTGGTGTATCTTCGTGTACAACCTGTCGCCGGAGGCGGACGAGAGCGTGCTGTGGCAGCTGTTCGGGCCCTTCGGGGCGGTCACCAACGTCAAGGTCATCCGCGACTTCACCACCAACAAGTGCAAGGGCTTTGGCTTCGTCACGATGACCAACTACGACGAAGCGGCCATGGCCATCGCCAGCCTCAACGGCTACCGCCTGGGCGAGCGCGTGCTGCAGGTGTCCTTCAAGACCAGCAAACAGCACAAGGCCTGAGCCGGCCGCCCGCCCTCCCCGTCCTCCCCGGGCAGCAGACAGAGAGAGAGAGAGAGAGAGAGGGGCCCCGAGAGAGACAGCGCAGGCAGACCACCGACGGCACGAGGGCCCCGCGTCCCTGCGGAAGCCACAGGGTGAGCACTCGGGGCGGGGGGGAAAGTCTGCAGGGAATGGGGGGGGTGCCTGGGGGTCCCCCACCCCATCCTCCTGCCCCCACCCCAGGCTGGGCTGTTCACTCTCTCGTCTTGATTTTGTTCATGGCGATGGTTTTTGTTTCTTTTTTCGGCTAAAAAGAAAGCAGAGATGTGCCCCCGTCCCACCTTCAACCACCCTCCACGGGATGGCTTTGCAGGGGTGCTGGGGGTGTGCTCCCAGACCCCCCTGCCCAGGCCTCCCCAACACCTAGATGAGCCTGAGGGGAGGGGGGACAGGTTTAAAAATCCCCAAAAAAACGAAACGGAGGAGGGGTGTGGGCATCCCTGGCCCAGAGGCCCTGGATGGAGTATGAGGTGCAGGGGGAGGGGCTGGAAACAGAAACAAAATGAAAAAAAAAAGGGGGGGTGGGAGGGGAAGAAAAACTCTATTTTTGTAAAAAGGGAAAAAAGACCTCGTGGAGAATTTTTACTGGGGATTCTTGAACTTGAAAAAAAAAAAAACACAAAAAAAGACAAAAAAAAAAAAGAAAATATTTTGGCAGGTTATGTTTACCAACTGGGGCAGGGGTAGGGAGCAGGGCTTGGGGGCTGGGGGTCCATGGGGCCACACAGAGAAACACAGCCACACGAAGACACGTGGGGGCATGCACGCGCGCATGCACACACACACACACACTCACCCCCCACAGGGACACACAGAAGCACCGACAGACCCAGAGACACGCTCCGGACACCTTCAGGAGCTCGTTGGCTAGACCCAGACATGCAGACACACACGTAGATAATCACAGGAGACCAAAGCAGGGGGCTCCGCAAATGTGGCCACAGTCAAAAACACTGTCATGGGCAAATGCGGCCACGGGTGGGTGCAGAAGGCGAATGTTTCCACGTGGACACGTGAGAGCAGAGACAGATACGCGTGGACACACAAACCTAGATCCTCCATCATGGAGATGCAGATACAACACCCAGGAGACACCGACATGGCCATAGCATCCCTCAGGCCCAGGCAAGAGGTCGTGGCCCAGAGCCTGGCCCAGTCCACTTCCTCCAGCTAGGCCGCCTGGGTCTCCTCTGGACATGTGGCCCCGCTCAGCCCGGCCCCAGGTTCTCTTCAGAGCTCTCTCCTGGCTCATAGTGGTCCCTGCCGCCCACGAACACAGGCGTGCACACACAACATCCATGCATCCAAACACACGATACCTCGTTTCACTTTTGGCGTCATGGTGGGCTGGAGGCAGCCCCCCCCAAAACACTTGAGGCCAAAGGACCCCCTGTCCCCGGGGCTGAACCTCCCTGGGCCGAGGCCCTGGCCCAGAGGCTGAGGGGGGAGGCTGGGCCCTGAGCCTTCCCCCTCTCCAAGGCCTCCCCAGCAGGAAGTACCTGCTGTTCCCTCCAGGCCCCCACCTCCACCCTGGGGTGGCCAGGCCCAGGGACCCAGCCCCAAATTCCCCCCCCCCACCACCACTTGTCACCCCCCCCTTTCAGTTTGTTGGGTTTTTCCGTCTTTCCAAACTCCTGAGGGCCGGGGATGCAGCGCCCATCCCAAGCCCCAGCCCCAGCCCCGGCTTCTGTCTGGAAAGTCCAGACACTTTCCATTCCCCTAGTTTTCATTCTTTATTAAAAAAAGAAAAAAAGAAAAAAAGAAAAAAAAAAGAAAAGAAAAAAAAAGAAAGAAAAAATTCCAACAGAAGCCGAAGGCCGGAGCCCCTGGGAGCCCTCGCAGCCCCCCACCCCCCGCAGCAGGCCCAGTCGGAACTGAGAATTGCAAAACCCCGAGTTCAGTCGCCCTTTCTCCGGTGTCCCTGCGTTCGGTGTCTGGCCATGGCCCCATCTGACTGCCCAGCTCTCTCTCCCCGACCCCTCCCGGTGTTTGTTAGTAAACGTCTGTGGAGCTTCTGCTGCAAGGAACAAAAAGAAAAAAAAATCAAAAAAGCGACAAAAAAAAAAACAACACAAACAGAAGAGGAAAAAAGCGACAAAAAAAGGAAGAAAAAAAAAACACACACAGAAGAGATTTAAAAAAAAAAAAAAAGGAAAAAAAAAGACATAAACTGGCACCAGTTAACTTTCTTGTACTTTTTTGCCGAATTTAGCTTCTTGTAGTTTTAACTTATTGCTATGTTAACTATTTATTCTCCTTGTTGCCCTGTAAGGACATTTGTGTATATTTCTGTTCCTTCATCCAGTTTGCAAGTTTAAAGGAACCACGATGTTCTCTTTGTTTCTTTAAGTTTTGCTGAGACGTGGTTATGCCTAATTTATTTATAAAAGGGGAAGTGGAATCATTAAAGTAATAATAATAATTAATAACAGTAATGGTAGCCGAGCGGCGCCCCGGGGGCGTGTGCTCTGTGGGGCGGTCCCCGCGGCCAGCGACGTCCGGGGTCTTAATGGGATTATTTTTGCTCGTCTTGAGAATTTTTTCAGTCCTATTTAGCTGGTGAAACCCTAGCTTGTTCTTGATACACGAACCTATTTATTCTTGTGGTTTTTAAGTCCTTCCCGACCTCCCAGCTCCCCTCCAGCAGGGCACGCACCCCCCAGCGGGTCCACCCCTCTCCCTCTGCTGTTTCTTGGGGCTCTCTCCCCTCCGCCCTCCGAGCGCAGGGACACGTGTGCACACGTGGGCAGCGTGCAGGAGGCGTCTGTGAGCAATAAGGGCTGGGTTTGTCCCCTTCCCTGGGGCAGCCGGGCTCTGCAGAGGGGGCACCTCCCCACACACCCCTCCCCCACACTGAGGCCTAGGCCCCTGACACCCCCGAGTCTGGGAGGGGACTTCTTTTTCTAGAACACAGAACTCAGCCCAGCCAGGCCCCCTCCCCAGAGGCCAGCCCCTCACCCCAGGGGCTGGGGGGGCCTGGGGTCTTCCACATCCCTGGGGGTCAGGGGCAGGGCCCGTGGGATGGGGGCTCAGCCCCTCCAGCCCTCCCTTCATCTTGTTATTTATTCTGAAGGTTTCAAATCACGACAGAGTCCATGTTGGAGGTGATAAAGAACTGTAAAAAAAAAAAAAAAGAAAAAAAAAGAAAAAGAAAAAAAAAAATCACAAAAACCCAAAACCCAACAAGAACACTTTGCGTTGCGTTTAGACTATTTATTACCGGGATTACAGGCCTGGCCGCGGTAACAGACTTTTACATGGAATTGTTTAATTATTTGTACTTTTCATGCCAGAAAATAAAAGTTCAGAATCTTACGGCCTTGGCTGTCTGTGTGCTGGCAGGTGGGGAGCACTGGGAGTGTGTCACTGGAGCTGTGCGACCCCACCTAGGCTGCTGGGCCTGGCTCCCCTATGACACACACCTGGGACTCGGGGTGGGTGGGAAATGGATGCAGGCAGAAACCCAGACGTCATTGGCCCGGGGTCCGTCTGCCCTGCGGTGCTGAGCTTTGCTCCATGGCCCATGGAGCATCTCAGGTATCAATCAGCCTCTGATGAGACCCCAGCTGTGGCACCAGCCCGATGGGGGAGAAGGTCTGGGCACCATCCCGGGAAAGTCACTTCTCCCCAGTTCCTCCCTCCGCCCGTCCCTGGCCCCTTTACATCTGAGCAAAGAAAGGCAGACACAGCCCGGCTGGGTGGGGGGATCGTGTTTATTGTTTTGAAGTCACAGGTCAAGTTGCTCATCCCCACCAGGAAGGGAGGCAGACACCCTGGGCAGGGGTGGGCTTGGGGTGCCCAGAGTGGGCGAACTCCTTTATTCCACCTTTGGAGGCCGCCGGGGCCTGGGAACGCGGCTGGGCCCTGCCCGGCCCCCCGAGAGCAGGGCTCGGAGCTCCACTCGGTTCCAACCCCCGCTGGGTGGGTGAGGGGACCGCAGCGGGGACCTTGGTCCACAGACAGCAGGGTGGGTGGGCGACACCGCTGGGGGTATTTCCGTGCCTTGAAGTTCTGGGACCAGAGAAAGACCACGTGAGAAAGATGGAGACGGAGGCGGGGAGAGTTTTGCTCAGACCCTGGCGCAACCCCAGAGGGAGGCGGCACCGAAGCTTCCTGCCCACCTCGACGCCCAGGGGGAGGCTAGAGCTCGTCGTGGTCGCCATCAGCCGGCAGTTCGGGCGGCGGCTCCGCGCAGGCCGCCGGCGTCATCAGCTCCATGAGGTACTCGCAGCGGCTGGGCTCTGTGGTGCTGGTCACCACGGTCTCCTTTCCACACAGCAGGCGCACCTGGGATGGGCAGGTAAGGGCTCAGGTGGACCTGGCCCCCCAGCACCCGCCCCCCACAACCCCCAGGCCCCGGGCACTCACGGTGGTGGAGCGGTTGGGGCCCTGCCAGCAGCCTGTTCCCTGCTCGTACTTCATGGCGCTGAACTTGTCATGGTCAGGGCCGGCCCACGAGCCCCAGGTGCTGTGGGAGAGCAGGGGTGGTGAGGGTGGGGGAGGGGAGCGCTGGCGGGGGCAGGGATGCTGGGGGAGGGGATCCATTCGATGCCCACTCACCCGAGGCTCGTGGGGGAGCCGCCGAGCTTGGGTTTCTGAGAGACGAGCTTGAAGGGACAGAGCCGGTAGACATACCTGTCACAGGACAGGGATGGTGGGCAGGGACGCAGGACCCTAACCTCCTCCGTGCGCCCACACCCAGGGCACAGGGGCACCTCAAACTCCGCCCGCCCCCACTCTTCCCCTTCCTGGCTCAGGCTGCCGCAGGGCCCCGATGTCCACTCCCCACCCGCCCCGCTGGCCAGTGGGGGGCGCACTCGTTGGTGGTGAGCTCGTAGCACTGGCTGTACAGGTAGGCAAACTCTCCGTTGGGGCCGAAGTCGAAGGAAATCTCCTGCTCCAAGTTCCTGGAAGGGGAGGCCAAGCCACTAAGGGGCAGCGTCATTCAGGACAACACGGGGAGGCCCACTGTGTTGTCCCACTCCAGCAGTGGAGCGCCACTCGGGGGCTGGGCTCAGGCTCCCCACCGTCTGGGGACCCTCCCCAAGGGAGCCACCCCAGCCTTAGCAGACAGTAGCAGACGTAGCCGGGGCAACTCCCCATTACCACCTCCTCTGGGGAGCTCAGCAGGGGGGAGGCTGCTTGGCAGGTGGAGACATGGCCTTGCCGGGGGCCAGCCCCCACCCCCTTACCTGATGGACTCCTCCATGTCCCTCAAGGACCGCTCAGCCTCCTCAAGCTTGCTGCGGGCCTCCTGGGCGGCTGGAGGGGGTGGGCAGTGTGGGAAGGGGTCTGAGGCGCCCCAACCGCCCCCATCCCGGAAGAAGAGGAAAGGGTGCTTGGGACACACTTGCATCCCCCAGCTCCCAGGCCTGCTAGGCCACCCCGCCCCCAGGCCTCCACAGCCTCAGGGCAGACCCCACCCTGCAGCACAGGCTCTCCACTCCCGAGGAAGGAGGGCCAGGACTCCTGGGACCTCCCTGGCTCCCAGCCCGCCTGCCTGGGAGGCACAAACAAGCAGCAGCCGGGAGGAGGCGGGAGGGCCCCTGGGGCCCATCGGGGCAAGGATGGCTTCTCCAGGCCCCAGATGCCCCTCCCTAGGCTTGCTCAGGGCCAATGCAAGCCCATCTTGGGAAGCCGGTGAGGCCCGCGTCAAGGGTCCCCGCAGCTGTGGAGCATGGGGAGCATGAAATCAGGCAGGGCTCCCTCACTCCCCCGCCTGGCCCTCACCATCAATGAAGGCCTGAGTCTGCTCATCGTAGGGGGGCATTTTGTCCTCTTCCGTTGGGATGGCAGCAGGCTGCGGGGGAGCCAGCGGGGGTGGGGCCTCCTGGGGGAGGGGCAGAGTCAGCCAGCAACCCAGCCCCGACCTGGTCACCCTCTTCTCCCCCAAGCACACACCTTGGGCTGCTCCCCCTGCACCTGGGAATCTTCCTCCTCGTCTTCCTCCTCATCCTCCTCTTCCGTCTCCTCTTCGTCCTCGTCCTCCTCTTCCTCTTCCACGGGCGGTGAGGGCACTGGGGGCTGCTCCTCCTTGGGCTCTGTCAGGTCAGGCTCAGAAGGTGCAGGCGGGGGGCTGGTGGGGAGCACCTGGTGGGTGTGCGGGTAATGGGTGCCACGGGCTCAGTGGTCTGCCCGCCTCCCAGCTCAAGTCCAAGCTCACACCATCACCCCATGGGCAGCTGCCGTTGTCTCCGCCCCTTCCTAGGGGCCTGGAGGGAGGGACAGACAGCTGATGGGGGGAGGCCCTGCACGGAGGGTGCCCGGATGACCCAGCTGGCCAGGGTGGCCCCGTGCCAGAAGCAGAGGCAGTTCCTTTGTGAGGCATTTGGGAGGGGGGTCTGGAGGGGATACTACATCTCCTCCCCTACCCCCACTGACCTCAGACCTGTACTTGTCCCTGATGGCAGCCCAGACGCGGTCGTGGAAGGCAGAAGCGTCAGTTTGCATGTCTCCACCCAGCAGGGTCTGTGTGCGTGTTGGGTGCAGCGTCAAGATCGGGGCCTCCATGTGAGCTCCTGTGCCCCAGTCACTCTCGAGGTGGGGACTCAGGCTACGGTGCCTGGTGCCAGGCACGGCTGTGCTCTGACCACCCAGGGCTAGGCCTGGGCGCTGAGGCCGAGCAGCCCGAAGGGGGCAGCACAGGCCCGTGGGAAAGAGGGCGGGCCCCAGAGGAGAGGAGCATGTGGGGTGGGTAGAGAGAAACAGAGACAGAGAGGGAGAGGGAGCTCCAGAGTACCAGCAGCAGAGGTCGCTGGACCCTGGGGAAGAGGCAGAGGCCAGGGCAGGACAGGGAAGGAGCCAGCAGCAGGGATCCAGCCCCAGTTAGGACAGAGAGACAAGGCCTGCACGGGAGGAGGGCAGAGTAGGGGCACACACTCGGGGGAGCATGTGGGGCCAGGTGGGTGGGAAACCCGGTCCCAAAGGGCAGGGAGGACAGCTGGGCTTCCAGCCTCCTGCCCCGGGCCCCAGGCAAGGCCAAGTGGCATCGGCCATGCCAGGCACCCCGGCAGCCCTGGGAGCAGCCCCAGGCCAGCCTGGCCCCCACCCCCTGGCCCTGAGGTCACCCTGGGACGAGACCTCTACAAGTCCCAGGGCAGGGAGAAGGATGGGGTACCTGAGCTTCCCCTTCTGAGAGTGCTCCGTCACCGTCGGTGTCCAGCTCCGGATGGGTCCGCAGCTCGGTGACCGAGACCCTGCAGGCGTGCATGGAGAGGCCGGCAGAGCGGTGAGGCCCACTGGCTCCAGGCACTGCTACCTGCTTCCCGCCTTGTCAGGGCCCCTCCTCTAGAACTTATTTTAGGACCTCAAAGTGGGAGGGGGGACAGAAGTTGGGAGGTGGTGAGCTCTGGGTTTGGGGTCGGTGGGGGGGCCAGCCCCTTCTCCTGCCCTGTCTTGAGAACTCCACAGCCTTCAAGGGGCTCAAAGGAGAGACAGAGACTCCCTGTTCCCGACAGCCCCCCTTCACTCAGCCATTAGCCTGGGTCACCCAGCAAGTTCAGGGGCACGGTGGGATTAAAAGGGGTCTGGCTTTCGTCAAAGTGACCCAAGCCACAGAAAGTGCTTGGGAAAAAGTAATAGGACCCCCCAGCTACCTGACCTGGCTCCTTGGGTGAGGTGGGGAGGGTCCTTCATCTACCCTCAGCGTTTTTCTGCATCTGCTTTATACTCGAGTAACAAGGGCTTGGTCAGCTACAGTTTGGGATTCACTAGGGACCCGTGCTGAGGAGGTGGGGCTCGGGCGCAGGGGAGGGGGAGGTGGGAGGAGGGACCCCAGGCCCAGGGCAGGAGAGGTAGACTCACGCCCCATCCAGATCGTCATCTAGCTCCTGGAAGGCGCTGGCTGCCAGCTCCCGTTCCCGCTGGGCCTTGGAGGCGGCCTGCTGCTCTGTGGAGGGCCCAGCTCTGTCACCCACCGCCCCAAGGCCTGCCCCACCCCAACACCCCACGTGTCCCACTGTGCGCCTGGCCCCGCACTGGTGCTGAGTCAGGCCAAGGAAGAGCACAGAGCGGGGCTGGGAGCCATGAGCTGCCAAAGGCTGGCCAGGGCGGGGACCAAGGAAGAGGCAAAAAGTGCCAATAGTGGGGAGACTCCGAAGTGGGGAGTTGGGAGGGTTTGCAGACATGGTGGGGTGGAGCTTAAAGGCACCCTGGGACCTTGGGTTCGAATAAGCAGGGGCTGGCAGAGACCGTGCAAGCCTCGCGGGGAGATCACGCATCGGCCATGTCTGGGAGCCCCCAAGAGAAGCAGCCGGTGCACCCCAGGCCTGCTCTCCAACACTGGAGGTCAAGATGGAGACTGGGGCGGGGTGTGGCCAAGACAGTAAGGCTTCCTGGGGGTCCCAGGAGTGTCCCAGGAATGCAAGGGAACTGGGCTGTAGCCAGTGGCCACAGGGCCACAGCTGGACCTCCACCTGGATGGACGGTGCCCCCTCCGCTGGCCTGACCCTCACCAGTCGAGCTGGACAGGAAAGTGGCCACGGCGCCGCTCCAGGGATGGAGCACACGGTGTACTCCCTGCCTCCCCTCAGCCGTCTACAATGGGACCAGCGGGGTTCCCTCGGCCCCCCTGTGCCTCACCCCCAGAGGGCCCGCCTCGCACCGGCAGACCAGGCTGGCAACTGTCCCTCTCCCAGATTAGGGCGTGAGGCTGGCTGGCTGAAGGGACCTGTCCACGGTCACCCAGCTGGTGAAGGGCAGGGCCAGGTGCAGAGACACAGGATGGATCAGGAAGTTGGCTTCCACCAGGATGAACAGAGAGAGAAGACTCCCTGACTTCCCACCACTGGGCAGAAAGGCAGAGGCTGGCGACAGCTGTCTGAGTGGTGGGGCCTGAGTGTGCTTCTCAGTGGAGGGGAGGTACCTGCTGGACACGGCCCGGGAAAAAGAGGACATAACAAGGTCCAGGGTCTCCCAAGAGCAGCAAGGGTGGGAGCCAGGGTCTGGAGGCAGAAATAGCCTCTGCTGAGGGAAGAAGGAGAGGCTGCAGATGCCACTAGGGTTCTGGCCCAGAGGCCCCCCTGCTCACTTGCCCCTGGGCCATGGCTCCCACCACACTTGCGGTAAAAGCCCAAGCCTCCCCACGGTCCCCGAGACCCTGCCCTGGTATCTCCCGCTCCCTGATTCTCTTCCCTCCCTCTCTCCTGCCACATGGCCTCCTTGCTGTCCCTTAAAAACCAGACATGAGGCTGCCACAGGGCCTTTGCACCTGTGCCCTCTGTCTGGCTCACTCCTCTCAGCAGGCAGGGGCTAGCTCCATCTCATTCAGTGCTAAACTACTGGCACCTGGGGTGTGCCTGGCGCGCAGCAGGTACCCCATGAACGCTGGATGAACTGCTGCATCACCGACTGTGAGGAACCAAGGAAGAGAGAGGAAGGGAAAAAGAATGCAGCAGGTGCCCAGGGAGATGGAGATCAGCAGTGTGGACTCAGAGACGGGCTGCCCAACTCCTGGTTACCAGCCCGGGGAGTAGCCAGGGCCACACTTCCAAATCCTTCCTGCAATGCCTGATCCTCTAACTAGTCTGGAGGGGGTTTCTGGCCCACCTCACCCATCTAGCCTGCTTCCACAGCGTGACTCCCACTGGACAGACTGAGGACGAGGGCCAAGGCTCCCGACTTCCCAGAATGGCAGCACAACCTGCCAAAATCAAGAAAATGCTGGACAGGGACGCCTGGGTGGCTCAGTTGGTTAAGCAGCTGCCTTTGGCTCAGGTCATGATCCCAGCGTCCTGGGATCGAGTCCCACATCGGGCTCCTTACTCGGCAGGAAGCCTGCTTCTCCCTCCGCCTCTGCCTGCCACTCTGTCTTCCTGTGCTCGCTCTCTCGCGCGCTCTCTCTCTGACAAATAAATAAATAAAATCTTAAAAAAAAAAAAATGCTGGACAAAGTGTAAAAAGCCAGCTTCAACCAACCAAAGTGACATAAACTGCCAAGGCAATGAGGCATTCAGGAAGGTTAAAGACCATGGAAGCTCCCAGCAAATCTAGAGGTCTGTGCTGATAAGAATTTGTGAGGCAAGGGAGAGGGAATCAAAGCTGCCCCCCACCCATAACTAAGCTGTGACCTCACCCCAGGATTGTCCC
Source organism: Mellivora capensis (assembly GCA_004024625.1). NCBI lineage: Eukaryota > Metazoa > Chordata > Mammalia > Carnivora > Mustelidae > Mellivora > Mellivora capensis. The sequence continues at coordinate 95,037 of PISX010002782.1, read as the reverse complement.
CTTAAGGAGAGGCTGGGCCAGAAATCCCCAGCCTGTCCTCCACCTCAGCTCATGCTGCCTGACGGTTGGAGGGGCCTCTGGCCTTTGCTTTGGATTCAGAAGGTCCCCCAATGGCAGTGTTCCCATGTGGCTGAAGAAAGAAGAGCATCTCCTTAGGGGAAAAAATCCCTTCTGCTAGGTGGCAGATTATTCCTCCGAATGACTTTCGAATGTAGTGACCGACACACAGGCAAAGCCCACAAGGCAATTGGGGGACCGAGGCACCATGATCGACAGTCAGCAGACACGAGAGCCAACGGGTAATGAGCGGCGCTCCCGGGCCCAGGCGCTTCCCAGCCAGAGACAAGGGCCAGCCCTGGCCCGCCTAGGACGTACCTTCCCACCGCTTCTGGTGCTGGTCTTTGGCCTCCTTCTCCGGCTTCTCGGCCTCCTCCTTCACCAGGCGCAGCATCTCCACCTGGTCCTCCAGGGACTTTTTCCCAGCCTGCAGCTCTGCGAGCTTTTCCTGGGTGGGTGAAAGGCAAGATGCCATGTCTCCTGTTCTGCCTTCTTCCCGAGTGCCCCCTCCCTGCCTCCACTCCACAGGGCAGCCACGGGTGACCTTCCCGAAGCGCACGCTTCCCCAGGTCTCCCTCTTCCTGTGGTTCCCCCGAGCTCCCTGTGGAGAACCCTGAACATCTTGAGGCAGCCCTCCAGGGCCTGCCAAACCAGGCCCACTGCTCCAGCCCCATCTGCCCCAACGCTTTCTTACCCCACACGGTCCAACTTCCCTGACAGCATTTAGATCCCCCACAGGCCCCCTGCCTCCCGTTCTTCACACATGCTTTCCCTCTGCCTAGAACACTCTGCATGGCTGACTCTGAATTATCCCACAGATTTCAGTTTAGATAGAGGCCTTCTCCTCCAGAAGCCGTCCCTGCTTCCTGCCCCCACAACAGGTGGGAGGAGAAGCAAGATCAGGCACAAGTCTCCTCTAGGCCTCAAAGCCCCAACCCAATGTCCCTTTTCCCAGTGGTCCTGAGTGTCACTTTGGCATCTGTCCCTCTTAGTGGACAGTGGCCCGAGGCAGCTCCAGGTCTGTTTCCAGTCTCTGCCCACTACACCGCAGCACATCCAGGGCCTCTGTGGATATTTCGAGAAGGAACGAGTGTGCTGTGGGGCCCCAAGCTGAAGGGTCTTAGCCTAAGCCCCACCACGGGATCATTTTCGTCCTAATACCCCGACCCACACCTCAGCCTGGGCTGTTCCCAGGATCCTCCTACTCCCCCCATGAGGGCAAAAGTCACTCAAAGCCAACCTCATTGCATGGCTCCCCAACTATCCTCTGAACCCAGAAGGGACATCACTGCACCCCCCAACCCCCAACCTCAGGAGGGGCCTGACCAGCCAGGGCATAGAGAAGAGAAAGACCCGGAACCTTCCCTGGGCAGAAAAACAGAGCTGAAGCCCTCCTGCAAAGAGCCTGGCAGGAGTCCAGGGACAGGGCTGAGGACTCTGACCCATCCAGCAGCCCAGAGGGTGGCCTGGGCACATGATTTCTTCCAGCCCTTGCAACATTTGCCCTATAAAACTACCCCGGCTGCTGTGACAACGTCTTGAGTCCTCCCCTCACCTAGGCTTCCCTCCTATTCTGGGATGCAGGAGGAGAGCTCCTCTGAGCCCCCCGCTTCAGCCCCTCAAGGCTCTGCACAACTCCCGTGCTGACCACCACCTGGTAACGGCTTAACCAATGACTAAACAGCCAGCAGACAAATGGGTAAACCAAGGCACACACAGACGGTAACTGGCCCTGGGACTCCATTAGTTAGGGGCGGGTGTCAATCCCACCCAGCCTCACCAGCCCAAGACTCGAGGCCTCAGGGCCCAGAATGTTCTGGGCTGCCCCGGCAGGGTTTCTCACCTGCTTCTCCTCCCGAGCCTTCTTCCAGTCCTCGATGAGGATCTTCTTCAGGCGGAACCCCTCTCGAGTGACCTCTGCCATCTGCTGCAGTGTCTCTCTCTCCTTCCGGCCCTTCTCTCTGGGGTGGAGGGAACACACAAGCACCCCCAGGGAGGCCCTTAGGGCTCACCAGCTCGGCCTCTTCCAAAAGGGCTCAACCCACCTGCAGCCCACCCCACAGGGGAAAACATAAAGAGCAAACCCTCCTCCCCCCTCTTCCCCAGGCTCAGAGCTCTTCATCCCTGTCCCCGAGAGGAGGGATAGCAGTCAGAGTTTGCTCACTGTAGGGATCTAGGAGAGAGGCTAGGGAACGCTCAGATGTGGGGCTAGAGGTTGGCCCCCAAAAGAGAAAGAAAAGCACAGAAATCAGACTCCTGGAGAAGAAGGCAATTTGATGGGTAACTGGTTTGCTCTTGACCCACCCTGTACCTAAAAGATCTTCCATCAGGAAAATTTACAAAAGTATTGGGATTTTCAGCTTCTCTGAAAAATGAATCTAGCTTGGCCGCCTGCCTTCAACCGACCGTAGTCAAGGGGCAAGTGTTTCCTTTGGATGCCACAATGCCCACCACTCCCTACTGCCTCACACTCAGCCGCCTTCTGCTGTTTCTACCACCTGCCGCGGGCATTTCAGTTTTCAGGGTCTGCCGCAAGAGCGGAGCGATTCAGAGATGGGAGTCTCAAGTCAGACCGGCCTGGGTTCAAGTCCTGACTCTGATCTGACCTAGCTGTGGGAACCTTGGGGAAGTCACTTTTTATTCTGAGCTTGACTTTTCTCATCTACTGAATTGGGAAACAACTGTGCCTGTTTCTGGACCGGGGATGGAGTGGCGACGTGGTGTTCATTCACAAGGCCCTGGTGAAATGAGCACTCGATGGACCAAAGCAGAAAAGAGAGGGCTTGGTTCACTGGGTGGGGTGAGGCTAGGCGCCCGGGGAAGGGAGGAGGGGGAGCCGGGGAGGGCAGCAGCTGCCAGCCACATACTTGCAGGTGTTCTCACAGACGATCCCACTGTTGTATTCATCGGTCCCGTCACAGCAGTCTGAGAGCAGAAGCAGGGATGGGATCAGACCCGGCAGTGGCTCCTCCCTACTCCCCCCGCCCACCGCCAATGCCAATTTCCCCAACCCCGGTGTGATCTCACTCACCACAAACTCCGTCGTTGACCCATCGGGAGGAGATGTACAGGGCTTTGTAGCCAGTGTTGGTGCAGTGGAAGCTGCCGTTAGGACAGGCAGCTGTGCCTGTGGGAGGAAGGTAGTTTTCCGGGTGACCTCAGGGCTAACTCATCACATCCACCCACAGACAGATCCCCCCCACACACGTGCACACACACAGCACGTGAGGACCACCGATGCACAGAAAGGGAAGGGAGGGCCTCAGGGACTGAAATCAAACTCTCCCATGTTCTCCCCTGCCTCTCACCAAGGCCCTCCCAATGAGGCCCAGCCCACTGCTCTATCCCTTGCCTCCACTTCTGTCTTTGTCTGCCCTTCAATCTCACCTTCTCTCCCGTCTCTAGGTATTTGCACCTGCTGGCACCTCCATTTTCAGCACACTTCAGGGTTCGGTGGAGACCTCACTTCCTGACCCCCCAGGCTGGGCGAGGGGTGGGGATGGAGGGGCTCTCTGGGCTCCCCCAGCAGCTATGACCCTCCTCACCAAACCACTCACTTTTATCCCCACTCAACAGGGAGCCATGGGAGGGCAGGACTGGATCTGTCTTGGTCACTAACCACACCGCAGGGGTTGGCATTTCCCAGGCACTCAAAAAACCTCGAATGAATGAATGAATGAATGAACAGAGACTCACCTGGCTCATCTGAGCCATCCTTACAGTCACAGTAGTCGTCATTGACCTGATCAAAAGGGACGGTGGCAGAGCCGTCCAGGCAAGTGAAAGGCTTGGACTCGTCATAGAAGTGATGGTCTGGGATGGAGGAGGTAAGGCTCATCAGCCCAAGGCACGAAGAGGCCCTCTCAGACGCTGAGCATTGCCATCTTCCCTACCCAGAGGCCAGGAAACTGAGGCACAAGGCTCAAAGTGTCTATCCCAGGGGCCAAGTCGGCCCTTCCCACACCCTACCCCCACCTCCAGCCACCTCCAGTGGCGGACTCACTGGTGAGGGAGACGCCCCGGGGCTTCTTGACCTCCACGGCCCAGCACAGGGGCAGCAGCAACAGGAACAGTAACATCTCGCAGAAGCTCGCAGGCCGGAAAGAGGTTCTGGGGGGAGGAAGCCGGCTGCGGGGAGATGTGCTGTGCACCCACGCTGCGGCAAGAAAGGGACCGCCGGTCAGTGGGAGAGGGCTACTTCCAGCCGAAGGAAGTCACCTCTTCCTCCAGCCAGCGGGTGGGTAGGGCTGGTGAGCTATCCAATTCCCGCCAACTGGCCAAAGGGGTTAACAGTCTCCTACTCTACCGACGAACGCCCTCGAGCTGCCCCCAATAAGAAATTGGGGTGACCCCCCCCACCACCCCCGCGCGTTAATTCACCACCTACACGAGGCTGGGGCAAAGGTCAATATCCACCGCGCCCCCCCAGCCCAGCAGCCAACCGTTCCTCCAGAAAAAAGAAAACGGAAATATGTGGGACGCGTCACTTCCGGCGTCACGCCGCGCGTGCGGAGCGGCGATCCAAGGGTGCCATGTTGGGAGTGGCAAATGGGGGAGGGGTAGGCTGGAACCCAGACGGCCATCTTGGATAGGACTGTGAAGCCCTAGAGGGGATCGTTCTGATGGTTCGCGCTTAATGGCGGCGCTCCGTTCGTCCATCTTGGGAGTGGCAGGTTCTGCAGCCGGAAAAGAAGGTTCCTGAAAAATGCTCTGGAAACCCAGCGGAGTGGTAGTGGTGTTGCGGGGGTGGGGGGTGCTTTAAAAAAAAAAAAAGGGAGTGCCTGGCTGGCTCAGTCCGGGAGCGGGACTGTTGATCTTGGGGATGTGGGTTCCAGCCCCATATTAGGTGTGGAGATTACTCAAAAATAAAAAAAAAAATTTTAAAGTAGGGGTTGCCTGGGTGGTTCCGATACACCGTGTGACTCTTGATCTCAGGGTTGCAGGTTCCAGCCCCACCTTGTGTGCAGAGATTACTCAAAAATAAAGCGCAAAAAAAAAAAAGGATGAGCAGGTGACCCCAAAGTACTACCCTCCTAATATCCAGCCAAGAGGCTTGGCCAGCCCGCAACTGGACCGCCCCCTGCACAGCGTTAGCCAATGAAAGTGGTGGTGTGGAACGCGGACGGTTTCCATGGAAGCGGTGGAAGGAGGGGGTGGGGCAAAAGTTACCCAGCAACCGGGAAATGCTGAGAGGCCCCGCCAAGCGGTCGGAAAGTGCATTCTCCCAGAGCCCGGGCAACCCGCGCTGACGGATCCAGGAACCGGGGCAATTGCTATTTGCCACCCTAATCCCCAGGGACCCTAGGCCCCAACCCAGTCATGACGTCTCCCCTGTGCTGGGGGGCCTCCACCAACATCCCGCCTTCTCAGGACCAGGTTTCGACCTCCCGCAAGGTCCGGGGCAGTCAGACTAAGGCCCAGCACAGTCACTCCCAAGTGAAGGGTGTGCCCCAGGCCTGGCTTCCACTCCATTCCAAGGCGGGACCCCTCCATGCCCTCCGGGGCAAGTCTGCTGTGCACACGCAGGTGGCAGAGTTACAAAGGAAGATACAACTGTTAGGTAAGATGGCTCGAAAGGGTACAAAGAATCAGGAGTCAACAGTGCCTGCCCAGCACTGAGACCAGGCACTGTGTGATAAGGGCCTTCCACCTGTCTTCATCCAGGTGGCAAAAACTGGAGGCAAAAACTCATACTTGTTCATGGTTTTCCTCATCTCTCTTATGAAATCTTTCCTAGGCTCAGAATCAACTAGACTGTGTTTCATACTTTCGTGTAATTTCAACTCTTCTACCACGCACTTGGGAGGGGGGGGTTAGTAAAGAACACAGATTCTAAAGCCAGATTTTCTGGGTTCAAATCTTGGCTCTGCTCTGCAAAGACTGTTTGATCTTAGGGGATGATGAGTAGCCTAATTGCTGTCAATTTTTCTATTCGTAAAATGGGGATAGTAAGGGGAGCCTGGGTGGCTCAGTGGGTTAAAGCCTCTGCCTTCGGCTCAGGTCATGATCCCTGGGTCCTGGGATCGAGCCCCACATCAGGCTCTCTGCTTGGCAGGGAGCCTGCTTCCCCCTTTCTCTCTCTGCCTGCCTCTTTGCCTACTTGTGATCTCTGTCTGTCAAATAAATAAATAAAATCTTTTTTAAAAATGGGGATAGTAAGAGTACAACCCCATAAGGGGTTGAAATGTATAGTGCCAAGAACAGTGACTGGCACATAGTAAAACATTATAAAGCGTAAACCGATGTTTCTCAATGGAAGAGGGCTATTTTGCTCCTCAGTGGGCACTTGGCAATGCCTGGACACATTTTTGGCGATCACATTGTTGGGGGTGGGGGTCATCCAGCGGCCAGAGGCCAGGGACTCTGCTCCACATCTGACAATTCATGGGACAGCTCAAAACAAATAATTATCCACCTCAAATATCAGTCGTGCCAAGATTGGAAAATTCTGATATGAACCATTATGGTAACTGTTCTGTTATTATTAGAAGGTAATCTTGCACAGTAGTTGAAGATACAAGCTTGGGAATCAGACTTCTTGTGACCTTGAACAATCTAATAAGCCTGAGCCTCGTTCTTCTCATCTGTAAAGGGGTATGATATGGATATGTACCTGTTGACATATGGTATTTGACAGCTGGAAGGTTCTTTGTCCAACATCGAGTATATGACAAGTTCCCACTGAAGTATCTTTGTGATATTAAGTCAATGATAACAAAAACAGCTTTCCTCTGGGAAGCCCCTTACCTCCTATGACACACTTGGCTTGTGTACCTCGTATGACCTCAGAGGGTGACCGGAAGGCCTTTTATGAGAGCACCCAGTGGAACATCAAGAAGAATCAGGAGACCATCAGCCAGCTCCAGGAGGAGACCAGGGTCCTGCAAGTTCAGCTGACAGACCTGCTGCAGGTGAGGATGCTGAAATGGGCGAAGGGTCCCAAAGAGTCAGGGCAGTGTCCCCGGGGGGGGGGGGGGGAGGGCACTGCCTCAGGTTGGGGTGAGTAGTGACTACTGGGCTCCTCTCCTTGCAGGGAGATGAGAAATTGGTCCAGGCAGTGATTCGGGAGTGCAAGTCAGAGAAGCCGTATTTGAAGAACAGAACAGGGCAGGTTTGCGCCATCCCCACTCCACTGACCCTCTCCCTTCTCCCTTCGTTTCCAATTTGTGTCCCCTCCCCACTGGACTCCCCGACTCATCTCACCTTCTCCAGTCCTTTCTCCACATTGGCTGGTGCTAATTTATTCACTAAATTAATCTTTATCACACACCGACCACGTGTAGGCATGGTATTTGGTACTGGGGACTATGCAGTAAAAAAAACAAAAAACACCAGACCAATCTCCACTTCCCAAAACTTCATATCCAAGTGGGGAAAAGAGAATGGAGGAAAACAAAACAAAACAAAAACAAGAACAAAACAAAAAAACAAAAACACCAAGAACAAATGCAGAAATAAAGTAATTTCCAGGAGTGACCGGAAATGAATTAAACAGAAATAGATAGGGGCAGAGGTTTGTACCTTTTTTTCTTTTTTTAAGATTTATTAACTTAGCACAAGCATGAGCAGGGGGTGGGACGGGCAAAGGGAGAGGGGAAGCAGATACTCCGCTGAGCGGGGAACCCAACACGGGGCTAGATCCCAGGACCCCAAGATCATGACAACCAGCTGAGCCACCCAAGCGCCCCAAGGGGTTTGCACTTTAGATTGGGTTAGGGAGGTCAGGGAAGCCCCCTCTCTCTAAAACATTGATATCTGAGCTGAGAATGAGACAGGCAGGAAATGATTTGGGGAAAAGCAATCCACGCAGAGGGAACAGCAAGTGCAAAGTCCCTGAAGTAGAAGCAAGGGAGTAGAGCATTGGAGACATAGGCCTGGCCAGTGTGGCTGGGTAGGAGTGCGTGAGCAGGACTCTGTAGGAGATGAGGTCAAAAGGGTCAGGGGGCACCTGGATGGCTCAGTGCATTAACCCTCTGACTATAGCTCAGGTCATGCTCTCAGGGTCCTGGAGCTGAGTTCCACATTGAGCCCTGGAGTCCGCTTGTCCCTCTGCCCCTCCTGCTCAGGCTCTTTCTCTCCTCAAATAAATAAATAAAATCTTTAATTTAAAAAAAAGAAAAAGAAAGTCAGCCGGGGCTGAACCTTCCAGCAGACTTAAGAGGCTTAGATTTTATGACATAGAGTGTGAGGAAGAAGAGGGAAGCTTCGGGGAGGCCCTCCAGCTGAAGACAGTGTTGGCTGCACTTCAACAAAAGTGGTGGAAATAGGAAGAACGAGGTAGCTCTGGGAAAACCTTTGAAATAGAACAAAGCATTGCCAACAAACTGGATGTAGGTGGGATGGAAGAAGAGAAGGTGAGGACATCGGGTTTTGGGGACTTGCGTGCCTGGAAGGATGAAGCTCCCATGAGCTGCCATGGAGAAGAGTCCAGGAAGGACTTGGGGAACGATCATGTACTCAGTTTTGGACGCAGTGGTTCTGAGGTGCCTGGAAGGCAGTGTAGATGTGGGTATATGAGCCTGCCGTTCCCGCTGTGGGGAAGGGGCAGTTAAATGTGGATGTTCTCAGCTATGCTGAGTTTTCAGATCCCAAGCCTGGATAGGTCCATGGAGGGGGTGGGTGTGAACAGAGGTGAGAAGCCTCAGAGGCTATCTCTCCTCGGGCCAAGTAAGTGGAGAAGGGCAGCCAGGGTGGCAAACTGGGGAGTGGGGAGACGATCTGCAGGAGCAGGGGATCAGCTGGGTCTGATGCCGCTGAGCCTGGGGAGAGGAGAAACAAGATCTGGGAGAAGAAGGGGAGGAAGGCTTAGGTGGGAGGGTTCAGGCTGCCGCTTGGGCTCGCCTCTCTCCAGCAGGCCCTGGAGCACCTGGACCACCGGCTGAGCGAGAAGGTGAAGCAGCTGAACGCGCTGCGGCACCAGCTGGGGGTGCGGCAGAAGTGGCTGGAGGAGCTCCAGCTGCGGCACAGCCTCCGCCAGCTGGAGATGGCCGAAGCGCAAAATGGCAACACAGAGGTGGCCAAGGTGAGGCCCGTTGAGGAGGGGTGGAGATCCTGAGGAGAACTGCAGAGGGGAGGGGACTCGGCCCAGCCTTGCTTCCCATCTAGACCATGAGGAACCTGGAGAACCGTCTGGAAAAGGCCCGGATGAAGGCGGAAGAAGCCGAACACATTACCGATGTGTACTTGCAGCTCAAGGCCTATCTCCAAGTAGGGACCAGGGCGACTTGGGGGGTGGGGTGGAGGCAAGTCGGAGGGCCAGCCTGCAGAGGGACAGCAGTCACGGGTCTGTCCCTCCCCCGCTCCCTCCTCCTCCCACCAGGAGGAGAGCCTTCACTTGGAAAACCGGCTGGACCTCATGGAGGCGGAGGTGGTGAGGGCAAAACGCGAGCTAGAGGAGCTGCAAGTGGTGAACCAGGAGGCGATCGACGCCCGGGACATCGCAAAGGTGCCAGCCTGCCAGGCCCGGGGGTTCCCGCCCAGATGCCTTGGTCTTTTTTTTTTTTTTTTTAAAGATTTTATTTATTTATTTGACAGAGAGAGATCACAGTAGACAGAGGCAGGCAGAGAGAGAGAGAGAGAGAGGGAAGCAGGCTCCCTGCTGAGCAGAGAGCCCAATGCGGGACTCGATCCCAGGACCCTGAGATCATGACCTGAGCCGGAGGCAGCGGCTTAACCCACTGAGCCACCCAGGCGCCCCCGCCTTGGTCTTTCGGCCCCAGAATCTGAACCCCAGCTGTCCCCAAGCTCCTCCCGCCTATCACCTAGGACACCTCACCCTGGGCCAGCTGTGTCCCCCAGCCCTGAGCCTCGGTAGGTACCAACTGGTCCTGCTGTCGCCCGGCCCTGCCTCCAGAACCAGCTGCAGTATCTGGAGGAGACCGTGTTCCAGGAGCGCAAGAAGCGGGAGCGCTACGTAACCGAGTGCAAGAAGCGCGCGGAGGACAGGAAGCTGCAGAACGAACGCATGGAACGCAAGGTGGGCGTGTCCACAGGTCATGGGGTGCAACCCCAGCCTAGAGTTGATTTCGCGGGTACAGTCACACCCCTATGTCAAGCCATACCCTAGACCTTACCAGCTCTTAACATTTCTCCGGACTCCGCCCTCATCTCCACCTGATGCCTAGGGCTCCTCCCACTTCCCTGACCCCGCCCTCCCTCCATCCGATTGCCTTGTTTGGAGGAGCTTCCACATCGCCCCTCACTCACCGATCATTCCCATCCATCCCCATCTGATTACCACCGCATCCCACTCCTAAATCTGGTCCCGCCTGTAGCCCGCCCCCGCTCCCTTGACCCCGCCTCTTGGGCCTGCCTCTGAGGCTGCCCATCGCTGACCAGCCCTTTACTGCACTCCTGACCCCAGGGTGGGTGCCCTGACCTGGCCCCGAGCCTTTACCCTGGCTCCCCAGTTGGGCCCCGCCCTCTCCCGCTACCCCTCTCTGGCCTCTACCCCAAATCCTTGCCTGAAAGCTGACTCCCGCCCTGTGAGCAGACCCAGCGTGAGCATGTGCTGCTGCAGTCCGAGGATTCGACCCAGGACAGCCTGCGCGCCAAAGAGGAGGAGCTGAGGCAGCGCTGGAGCATGTACCAGACAGAGATGCTTTTTGGCAAGGTCAAGGACGCCACCGGCGTGGCCGAAACCCACGTGAGTGCTGCCCGCTGCCCGAAACCCTCCCCACCCTCTAGTTCTGCTCAGACTGAGCCCAGGCCAGTGAGGCCAAGGAACCCAGGCCAGTGAGGCCAACAAGCCCAGCCTCCCGTTTCTGCAGGCTCAAAGACCCTCCCCCCTCCTCCAGCCATTGCCCCGTTTTGCTGCTGCTCCTCCCAGCAAAACCCACAGGAGCCGTCTACCCTGGCCATCAGTCCCTTTCCTGCTTGCTCTTATGCGGGTGCTAACTTCTTAGGCATGTCAACTCTGTGAGAACTGTGAGTTTGGTCTCTCCTGTGTCTCCAGTTCCTGTAACAGGGTCTGGGGCACAGTAGACTGCCCGGTGCCACTCTCAGACCCTGGCAAGCCAGGCCCCTGCCCTGGGCCCTGCGGTTTGCAGCGTTTTCCTTGCCATTTGCTAAGACCCTTATGTTTTCCGTGGGCAGATGCTGATCCCACTGGGCCCCAGTCCAGTTTCTCCCCTTTGGGCACTCTCCCACTGCTACTTCTCCCATAGGGTAACTAACCCCCGAGGAGTTCTGCAGGCTCTGGGCTATGGGGTCATCTGGGGCAGTGTGGCCTGGAACCTTCCCAGAAGTTGGCCTGGTGGGCAGCTAGCTCCCGAGATTGGCCTTATTTCCTCCGTGGATTGGGCAAGATTCACAGTCACAATGTGGATGGCGGGTTGATTTTGGAAAGCAATGATGCTCACTGCTACTCCGCACCACACACCGATCTGAGCTGATTCAAATTCGTTACATAGACAAGGGCCCGGCAAAAATTATGTGTTGGGGGGCTGCACATCCTTGAGGCAGCGCTGAGTCTGAATCACGGAGTCCCTAAACATCATCGCTGTGCAGAAGCCACCGGCTTAGGCCATCTGTCCTGCGTGCCCAGGGGAAAGGAAGAGGGGGTGTACTCAGGCCTACCCAGGCCTCCCTCTGACCTGGGGGGGGGTGGCCCACAGGCGGTGGTGAGGCGGTTCCTGGCACAGGGTGACACCTTCACACATTTGGAGACGCTCAAGAGCGAGAACGAGCAGTCGCTGGCGAGGCTGAAGCAAGAGAAGCAGAGGTTGCAGCGAGAGCTGGAAGACCTCAAGTACTCCGGGGAGACCACAATTGTGAGGTGAGGCCCGGGTGCCCAAGGGAGAGGCTGGGGGGCCCCCCAGGCTCAGAGGCGCTCTCCAGGGGTGACCTCTCCATTGCCTGTAGTCAGCAGAAGCTGCAGGCTGAGTTGCAGGAGCGCCTCAAGGCCGAAGAGCAGCGGCGCACTGAGGCACAGAATGAGCTGGAACGCGCCATGTGGGCGGTACAGATGATCAAGGAGGGCCTCGAACACCTGGCGGGCAAGATGAACCACATCACCTTGGTAGGCCTGCGCACCCTCCCACCTCCCACAGCCCCCACCCCTCGCCTAGGAAGCTCAGCGCAGAACCTTCCACACGCAGCCTAAGACGGTGTGGTTCCTTGCCCCTACTCAAAGGGGACCGACCCTGGGCCCTGTCCAGGACGTCAGAAGCCCGCCGAAAGGGGACGCCCAGCCCCACTCCTCAGAGTCCCCACCTGCGGTTGGTTCCTGCGGGGAAACCCCTTTACTTCTCAAGAGGCTCAGGACTTCAGAGACCCTGTTGCATCTTCTCGGGAAGGTCCCACTTTGCCTCCCCACGCCATACCTCAGAGACCCCACTGCAACACTTGGGCAGCCTGCGACGGGGGGAGCCCCACACTGCCCGCAGCAGAGGCCCATTTTTCCCCCCAAAGTCATCCCCGAAATGACTTCCCTCACTCATTCGTTCACCCATTGTCGTTGGTCTCTGGAGTTCAGAGGCTCCGCCCCACAGGCGCTAGCCCCACCCCTGTTGGTGGTCCCTCGCCTTCGGAAGCCTAGCTCGAGGAGGGTAAAGCTCCGCCCCTGGCGGAACACGCCCCCGAGGCCCGCCCCCTCCGGGCTGAGTCGGCTCCGCCCCCGTCGCAGGTGGAGGGCCCCTTTGCCGGAAAGGAGCTGGATCCCCAGGCGGGTGACTATCTGCCAGACCTGCTGGGCGTCGTGGAAAAAAAGCTTCTGAAGCTGCAGGCACAGCTCGAGAGCCATGACGTGCCCGAGATGCTGCGCCACCTCACCGACCAGGAGGTCCGAGTACAGCCAGAGCGGGGCTGAGGATGCAGGGGCTGGGGCAGAAAACCGGGGAGCCTGTGGGTGGGAAATGACGTTTAGGGACAACCTGTGAGGTTTGAGGAGACAGGAGAACTTCCAGAGGGCCCGCGAGGCCAGTGGGCAGGGCTAGGGAGTGTGTGCACGTGCGCGGGGAAGGGGGGAATCAAGGGGCGGAAACCCTGAGATCAGGAGCGGTCGTGTGGGTCAAAGGGGCGGGGTTGGGTATCCCGGAGAGATCGAAGAACGAGTCAGCCGGCTCGAGAAACACTCGAGGAGGAGTGGGTAGAGGTGTCATGTGGAATCAGGGTATATCTTAGAATGGGGTGAGGAGGAGGGGATGCAGGACGCTCCTGCAGCCTCTACCCCACCCACTCTCGCCTCCCGCTCCCTTCCTCCCCCAGTTCTACTCCACCCTAGAGGGAAAGCTGCCCATGTACAACACCCGCATCACCCTGCCCCTTGCCAGTCTCAAGGACAAGTTCTTCGGTCAGTACTGTCAGGGAAAAGAGGCGGGGCTGGGGGCCCAAGCCGACCCAGGGAAAGCGGTGCGAGGCCTGGCGGGGGGCCAAGTTGGGGGGGTGGGGCCGAGTTGGGAAGGGGTGGTAAAGGCTGGGAAGGGAAATCTGAGCCAAGAATGGGAACCCGGATCCCCTCACTGCCCTGCAGATGAAGAGGAAAGTGAGGAGGAGGACAACGACGTGGTGAGCCGCGCGGAGCTCAAGATTCGTTCCCAGAAACTAATTGAATCCCGCAGCAAGAAACGCAATCGCTCGAAGAAGACCTAGACTCACCCTTGCGTCCACCTGGCGCTTCCGGGCCCCTGCGGAGCTCCCAACCCCTCTGGGTCCAGCCTCGGGCCCATGGGCCCCTTCAAGGGCTAAACGCAGCTGGGGAAAGGGAGCAGAACGGGCCGGTGGCGCCCGGGAGTAGAGAAGGGGGCCGGGCCACCGGATGTTCCCACAGTAAATCTACAAGGCGAGCCTGTGCTGGCCTCAGAGTCGCTCAATAAAGGTCACCAATCAACCCCCTGGGTATTTGCCTCTCCTTGACCCTGCGCCGCTGCAAAGACTGCTGCCCTTAAAATCCAGGACCCAGACTCCACCTTCTCTGACCTGGGGAGTACGGACTCCCCATCAGCTGGGGACACAGATTGAACACCCCCGCTTCCGGGACAGTAAGAGCTACTCCTACACCTGGAGTGAAACAGCCCTTCGCATTTGAGGACAGGGTACTCTCCTCCCCAGGGGAGCAGACTGGCCCCCCCACTTACTTAGCTACACACACTAGCTCACCCACACCTGGAGACACAGCTCTCCTTCCCTGGGAGAGAGAGGGGTCCTTTCTCCTGGGCACAGATTGATAACACACCTACAGGGAGAGCTGGGACCTCACCTCCGTGGGTCTCGGCTGGGCGCTGGGGTCCAGCTGGGGGCAACCGAGAGCCACGGGTCCAGCCCCGCCCCTGCACCGCCGGGTCGCCCCGCCCTGCCCCGCGGGCCCCAATGCCCAGCCACTGCCCGACGCCCATCGGCCTTTCCGCCTCACTCAGCCGCGCCGTGGAGCCGGACGGCCACAGGTCATGGATCGGACAGCAGGCAAGGAGCTCGCCCTGGTAAGGGGACCAGGGGTCTCGGACCCCACATCCCTGGCGACCCTGAGGTCCAGGAACGCCAGGTCCCTGCTTTCTGGACCTTATCTCCCCGCAAATCGGACCCTTCGTACCGGCCCAGGAGTCCCAACCTTGGGCCTCCCGGCCCCTGCCCCAGCGCAGTGGCTGGTACCTCTTAAGGTTGGGGGGTGGGCGTCTCTGAGCTCATCTACGGGTGGGGACAGAGACAGACTCCGTGAGGCTGGACCCTGGGACGTCCCCAGATCCCACTCCATGCAGGGCCAGGGGGGAGGCTGCCTGCGGCCCCGGGACCCCACCCCAAGCCTCGCTGAGTCTGACCGGGAAGGGGGAATGGTGCTAGAAGGCCCGGCTTGAGTCCGCGCGGGAGAGCGGGGACCGAGGTCCCGGGGCCCGCACCCCCGCGGCGCCCTGAGCCCGACTCCGCGTGCAGGCGCCGCTGCAAGACTGGGGCGAGGAGACCGAGGACGGAGCGGTGTACAGCGTCTCCCTGCGTCGACAGCTCAGTCAGCGCTTGAGCCCGAGGGCAGGGCCGGGGGGCAGCCAGGTGAGGCAGGGGTTGGAGGGTGGAGCTCGGGGCCGAGTGGAGAGGCCTGGAGGTAAGGAGTCCCGAGGGCACAGCCGCGGGGCGGGGCGGAGCTGAGGCCGGTGGGAAAGGCGGGGCTTACGAGCGCCTAGGTAAGGGTGGAAAAGCGCCTGCGGGCGGCCAGGTAAATGGGGTTGATGAGTGTGAAACCTGGGACTAAACCGGACCGTGGGGCCTAGGTAGGCCAGGTTTAGTGGGGCGGAGCTGGAGTGGGGGGTGGTCTTTAGAAGCAGCCGTGAGAGCTGGCTGGGGTGAGGGCTGGCACCCGGACCCGGGAGCGACTAGCAAAGCGCGGCTGGAGAGCTGGGAACGACTTGGTAGGGCAGGGTGAGTGAGGTCACGGGGCGGGGCTGGGGCCGTGTCCTGCACGGATTGCGAGGGTCCTTTGGATATGGAGCAGAATCATGAATCCAGGAGGCGGGGTTCAGAGAAATGGTCAAGGTCAGATGCAAGAGCGGTACTTAGCGATGGGCCTGATTGGAAAAAGGGGTGCTCTGGGGGTCACTCCTTGTGTCACTTTGCCGCCCCCTTGTCCCGCAGGCCCCCAATCCCGCTGCGGATGCCTTCCTCCATTACCGTACGAGCAAGGTGCGGGCGCTGAGGGCGGCGAGGCTGGAGCGGCTGGTGCAGGAATTGGTGTCTGGAGACCGCGAGCAGGACCCGGGCTTCGTGCCTGCCTTCTTGGCCACCCATAGAGCCTTTGTGTCCACCGCCCGTGTGCTGGGCCTTCTCCTGCCACCACCGCCACCGCCCCTGCCTCCAGGGTCAGTACCAAGGGGAAACCTGCGTGTTCCCACCCCCAGACTCTCACCAGGGTACTCCATCCCGCATTCCCTCCCCCTAAGCGCCCCCTAGCCTCCCTCTTCATCTGATGGGGGAGTTGCTTTTCTCAGGATAGAGATCAAGAAGACAGAGGGAGGAGGTCTGCGCTTCAACAAGAATTTAAGGTTGGTTTCCCATAGGTGAGGGTGGGGGTCCTAGAGGTCCAAGGTCATGTCTGAGGTGTAGGAGCTCCCCAGATCCAGAGTTCCCGGCTCCTCTCTGAGGCCCCCCACTCTGGCCAGGGCTGTGGTGTCCGTGCTGGGCTCCTGGCTGCGGGATCACCCTCAAGATTTCCGGGATCCCCCTGCCCACTCGGACCTAGGCAGTGTCTGCACCTTTCTGGGCTGGGCGGCCCCAGCAGGGCCTGAGGCCCAGGAGGCAGAGAAGCTGCTGGGAGACTTCCTGGAGGAGGCTGAGCAAAAGCAGGAAGAGGAGGAGAAGCCTGAGGCATGGACAGGTGAGGGGTATAGGGTCCCGGAGCAGGCCTTTTCCTGCATCATCTGTCCCCCAGTGGTCTTCTGCCCTCACAGAGTGACAAGTCTTGGGCAAAATTCTTAACCGTGTCTGAGCCTTAGTTTCCCCACCTGTATAATGGGAGTATTGACCCTTTGTGGAACATATTAGCATTTGTCTAACACTTCCCCCTACACCTCCATCCTAACTACAAAAATATTCTGCCATTGGGTCACGGTGCCTTTTGTTTTTCGCTCCAACTTATTCCATTGCTGCTTACCTTAGGAGCCAAGAGACATGGGTTCAAATCCCAGTTCTGCCAGTTGCTGACTGTGTGACCTTGGATAAGTCCCTTCTCTCTCTGAGCCTCTGTTTCCATATCTGTGAAATGGGGGAAATAATAGTATTTCCCTCATTGAGCTCTTTATTCATTCAACAAATAGTTAGCTACTGGCTCTTGGCATATAAATGGACAGGGGTTCCCAGTTCCTAGGGAAGGCAACAGTAAACCAGTAAATAAGTAAACATTGAGGCCTTGGCAATAGTGTTCTTTTCTTTTCTTTTTTTTTTGAAAGATTTTATTTACTTATTTGACAGAGAGCACAAGTAGGCAGAGAGACAGGCAGAGAGAGAGGAGGAAGCAGGCTCCCTGCTGAGCAGAGAGCCCAATGCGGGGCTCGATCCCAGGACCCTGGGATCATGACCTGAGCCGAAGGCAGAGGCTTTAACCCACTGAGCCACCCAGGCGCCCCAGCAATAGTGTTATTTTCATCATTGTTGTTATCACTGATTCTTACATATTAGAATCTACCACTTAAGGTGAAAAGACATAAGAACCCATACTGATATTTTCTTGTAAAGAGTAAGGTATCAGCAAATTATCTGGTCCTTTTTTTTTAGGATTTAAATTTTTTTTATTTGACAGAGAGAGACAGATAGGAGGGAACACAAGCAGGAGGAGTGGGAGAGAGAGAGGGAGAAGCCGGCTTCCCACTGAGCAGGGAACCCCATGTGGGGCTCGATCCCACATGGGATCCCACAGGGATCATGACCTGAGCCAAAGGCAGACACTTAACAACTGAGCCACCCAGGTGCCCTATATGGTCCTTCATAGAGTTTGCCAACCTCTGTCGCAGAGAGCTTTTAGGGAGAGGGAAAAAGATCTACATACTTCATTTAGGTCTTTGTTCAACTTGTCCCTTTCTCTGATCTCCAAGCAAATATATCCTCCCACTCTGCCTCCTTGCCTGCCTTATTTTTATTTATTTATTTATTTGACAGACAGAGATCACAAGTAGGCAGAGAGGCAGGCAGAGAGAGAGGAGGAAGCAGGCTCCCCACCTAGCAGAGAGCCTGATTCGGGGCTTGATCTCAGCACCCTGGGATCATGACCTGAGCTGAAGACAGAGGCTTTAACCCACTGAGCCACCCAGCCACCCTGCCTGCCTTATTTTTATGCATAGCCCTCACTGGTCTTTTCCTTGACTCTGTCCCCAGGGGCAGAAACAACCAAGATTTGTTGATTGAATAATTGCATCCTGCTTATAAGGTATCATCTTTCATCCATCTGTGTTGGACTTGATCCCAATCTCAAAAGCATCTAAATCCCTAATCCCCGTCCTTTAATCCTCAGATTAAAGTGGCCGCATTCGTCCCTGCTTTACAAAGTAGTAGCCACTTCTTTTTCCTGGTGACAAAATCTGTTATTTATATATATTTTATCCCTCTGTCTTCCCCCTTGGTTTTTAAGTGTCATCTTCCTCTGCCTGTGGGATTCCACCAGCTGATTACAAGTCACTAGAGCTACACAGTCCAGTGGGGGTAGCTGCTCACCACATGTCATTATTGAGATTGAATTTAAAATAAAAATTTCAGTTCTTTGGTCACACTAGCCACATTTCTAGTGTTCACACTGACTGTGTGCCCTGCTCTGGGATATACTTTATTTTTATTTTTTTAAGATTTTATTTATTTGACAGACAGAGATCACAAGCAGGCAGAGGCAGGCAGAGAGAGAGGGGGAAGCAGGCTCCCCACTGAGCAGAGAACCCGATTCGGGGCTCGATCCCAGAACCCTGGGATCATGACCTGAGACTGATTCACCCAGGTGCCCGGATATACTTTATTTTAACATCTTTATTTTGGGATTACTTTTTACTATGAAAAATTGCAGACATAGAGAAAAGTAGAGAGAGTGGTATAAAGAATACTCAGACACCAATGAATTTGACACAAAAATGTGTTTTTAGGATGATTTGAAAACAAATCCCAGACTTACATCACTTCACATGTAAATACTTCGCTACGCACTTTAACTGAGAAGGACTTTTTTTTTTTTTTTTGGATTTTTTTTTAATATAACCTCATGTGTACAATCATTTCAACAAAATCAGCAATAATTACTTAATATCAAAAGTTGCCCAGTCCTGGAGGGTCTGTCAGTTAAGCATCCAACTCTTGATTTTGGCTCAGGTCATGATCTCAGGGTAATGAGATCCAAGTCCCAAGTCAGGCTCCACAGGCTGGGTGTGGAGCCTGCTTAAGATTTTCTCTCTCTCTCTCTCTCTTTCTCGGGCCCTGGGTGGCTCAGTTGGTTAAGCAACTGCCTTCGGCTCAGGTCATGATCCTGGAGACCCGGGATGGAGTCCTGCAACAGGCTTCCCACTTGGCAGGGAATCAGCTTCTCCCTCTGACCCTCCCCCTTCTTATGTTTTTTCTCTCTCTCTCTCTCATGTTCTCTCTCTCTCAAAAAAATAAAATCTTTTAAAAAAAAGATTATCTCTCTCTCTGCCCCTCTCCACCTTACCATCTCTCAAAAACAAAACAAATAACAACAACAACAACAACAAAAACCCAGTCCAGATTCAAATCCCTCCATTGTCCCTAAGTCGTCTTTTTTTTTTTTTTTTTTTTAGGATTTTGTATTTATTTACTTGACACAGTGAGAGAAAGAGCACAAGCAGGGGGAGCAGCAGGCAGAGGGAGAAGGAGAAGCAGGCTCCCTGCCAAGCAGGGAGCCCAATGCAGGGCTTGATCCCAGGACCCTGGGATCATGACCCAAGCACAAGGCAGACGCTTAACAACTGAACCACCCAGGTGCCCTAAATTGTCTTTTTTTTTTTTTTTTACAGTTATTTCTTTGAAGTGCAAACATCTATCGTAGGCACTTGATCTTTCATTTCTTAGGTCTGTTTTATTCTATGACAATCTCCCTTTGCCTTTTGTTTAATGTCATTAGGGGGGGAAAAAATGGGTCATTTGTCCTGAGGAGTGTCTCACCTTCTCCATTTACCTGTTTGCTGTCTCATGGTGACATGTAGCATGTTCTTCTATCCCCCTAGTTGCCAAAAGATCTGCAGATTCGATTAGCTTAAGTGCAATTTTTTTCCAATGCCAACTTTTTCAAGCTAGTATTTTGCAACGCTATCTGTCCTAATTTGAAATGAAAGACAGATAATTAAGTGGGCTTACAAAGACAATTTAAAAATAATAATATAGTGCTGTAACTATAATATGAAGGAGAAATAAAGTGAAAGCAGTTTACACAATAATAAACTATACTTGTCGCCATGTCTTACGAGGATACATGGTGAAGTCGTCCAGAGCCTTTGTCTCTTACAGCATCGCAGTCAGTGTGACAGCCACAAACACCAGCTAATGCAGGGGAGAGGACTGGCCACACAGGTGTAGCAGCATAAACACTGGTGACCTCACTTTCTAGAATGGTGAATAACACTCATATATTCCAAACAAAACAGAGCCCAGACTCTGGCTGTCTTTGCATTCCTGGAGCAAAACTAATGGGGGTTTATGAGAAAGATAGCTTTGTTCTAGATGCAGATCATTGTAAACAGGTTTTCCAAGGACTCAAATGTCTTGGAGGGACGCTTGGAGGCTGAGCGCACAAATTCACTGTGCAGGTTGGCCCCCTTGTGGCAGATTTCGAATTCAAAATATCTCCTAGGGGACGCCACTATAGAATCCCACTACAGAAAAATCATCCCTATTTATCGGGTACTTTATAGCTGTCTAGTATGTATGATCTCTGATTTTTTAAAATCCAGATGAAGAAATCAAGGCACACGCTGGTTAAAGAGTGTGCTTTAGTTCACATAGCAAGCCCGGGGGGACAAGTTTGGATTTGACCTTGGAACTGATACTATAGCCTTCCCTTACCGACAAAGTTATACCACCTCTCACCACAGGAATAGGGCAGACAGATCTTACTTTAATATAGGTTCAAAACCCAAAACACCACTCTTTCCTACTCTAGCCTTTAAGCCCTGGCTTCAAATCCCCACCCTGCTATTTCCTGTAGGTGTACCTTAGGGCAAATAGTTTCTGCCTCAGTTTCCCCATCCATAGGAGGTGGATAATAGTACCTCCCTCACTGGGTTAGTGTGCTCAGTTACCTAGGGTGGATTACCACCGTAGGTGCTAAATGAACATTACCATTGCTCTGACACCCCTAAAAATACCCAGAGAGATTTCCCTTCTGCAGATTAGGAAAGTGAGACTCAGAGACACTAAGGAACTAGTCCAAGATCACACAGCCAGTCCTGGATTCAAACTTGAGAGTTTTTAACCCTCTCTAATACTCCCTCAGGACCTCCTGGAGCTGTCCACACCCCCTGCCCAGACTCCCCCCACGACTGCTGTGAAGAGGAGGCAGGACCGGTGCGGGAAAGCCCTGAGCTCCTAGACTTCAGTGTAGATGAACTGGCTGAACAGCTCACGCTGTTGGACGTGGTGAGCACCAGAGCGGGCCGTGGTCATGGGACAGATTCTGTTGAGCACAGATCCTACACACCTACCCATACACGCACCCTCCCACCCTCCCCACCTCCACTCAGGAGCTGTTTTCACGCGTCCGTTCCTGCGAGTGCCTGGGCTCCGTGTGGTCACAGCGGGACCGTCCAGGGGCCGTGAGCACCGCCCCCACTGTGCGCGCCACTGTGACCCAATTCAACATGGTGATCGGTTGCGTGCTGGGCTCCGTACTGGGAGAGCAGGGCCTGGCTGCCCCACAGAGGGCACAGCGGCTGGAGAAGTGGATCCATGTGGCCCAGGTGCACCTCCTAGGAAAGGCGACATGGGGGAGGGGCATGGGGGGAGGGACCAGGCCTGGTAAGAGGCAGAAGATGGGAGGCAGAAGACCAGGGTCTGGGAATGAGGGGAGGGTTGGGGTTAGGAGGTGCCCCTAAGGGAAAACCTAACAGGGGCCCAGGATGGGGGGACCAGTGCTACTGAGGGACACCGGGTGGATCTAGGGATAAGAGGATGGGATGGTGGGGGGGTTAACGAGGAGGGGCTGGGTTGGAGGAGGAACCAATGCCCAGAGAAGAGAGCAGCGGTAAGAGAGAGAGAGAGAGAGAGACTGACTGAGACTGGATGGGAGCAGGTCAACAGCCTCAAGGCTGAAGAGAAAGAAATGGGGGCCCAGGAGAGTGGGGGAGTGGCAAAGGAGGAAGGGAAGGGGGTAGATGGCTGATACCCAGGGTAAAACACAGGTCCGGGGAGGAGAGGTCTGGGTTCAGGAGAAGTAAGGAGTGGGGACAAAGGAAGCCAAGGTGGGAGGTAGGGAATGGAGGGGCAGCTGGGGGAGGGGCTGGGGCTGCAGGTAGGGGAGAGGGGAGAGTCCTGAGAGGAGAAGCTGACCCCTGGTAGCTTGTTGGGCAGTCCCTAGGGGTCTGACCTGGGGTCAGAAGTCTCAGATCAAAGGCGAATCATAGCTGGGGGTCAGGCGTGGGGTGTCACCGGCTTCCCCCCCACCCCGCGCCCACCCGCAGCGCTGCCGGGAACTGCGGAACTTCTCCTCGCTGCGCGCTATACTGTCCGCCCTGCAGTCTAACCCCATATACCGGCTCAAGCGCAGCTGGGGCGCGGTCAGCAGGTGAGGAGGTGGGGAGAAGGGGGGAGCCCGGGCGCAGTAAGCAGGGGCGGGGGGGGGGGGGGGGGGGGGGGGGGGGGGGAGGCGCTTGTCGCTGAAGCGGAATGTCCTCCCCAGCGCAGCTCTGACCTTCCCAGCCGCTGACTCCTGACCCCTCTCCTGACCCCCCCCCCCGCCCCCCCAGGGAACGGTTATCCACTTTCAGAAAACTTTCGCAGATTTTCTCCGATGAGAACAACCACCTCAGTAGTAGAGAGATTCTTTCCCAGGTAATGATGGGTGTGGACCCCCGAGGATCCCAGGCCCAAAAAGGGAAAATGGAGACCTGGGCCTGGGCACCACTTGTCATTGTCAAAACATTCAATGTCCTTTCACTACTGCTCAGCAATGACCTTCCCCTTGTTTTACTGCCTCTGCTGCCCTCAATATTGCTCACACTCAGTGACCGCCTTATTTATTCATTCATCAAATACCAGAAGTTACACGGAAAAGGTCACTTGAGGCCAGAGTCACAGCAAAGAGTAAAGCGTAAAAAAACAAAAAACAAAACAAAACAAAAAAACAAAACAAAATCACACTAGGACTTGACTTTGATAAGCAAAATAGAATTGTCTGCCAACAAGTCTGACTTACTGTAGGCAAGATTGAGACTTGAATCGCAATTAATGCTGGTTGTTAGGGTGAATCCACAACAGATGGAATGTGAAGCCTGTTCCTTTGGCCCAGAACATTCTTCACGTTCACCTTCTGCAGGTCTTGCCCTGCTTGCTCCTTGATTGCCCTTACCTGTCCTGCTACACACGGAGCTTGGTTGTTGCTGTCTCTCCCTGGCTAATAGTCAGCTCTGGGAGGCCAGGATTTTTGTCCCTTGCTCGCTGCTGCCTCCGCAGCACGCAGAACAGCGCCGGGCCCAGAGTAGCTGCTCAGTAAATACCGGCAAATGAATGGATGTTTCAGATTAGGATAAGAGGTCAAGGAACAGGGAGCTCTGAATTCAACAGCTACTGGGTGCCAGGCGCTGTGCCCGTGGTGGTGGCTGAAAGCAAAACAGGCATATATGGTAGGTCTTGAGGCATCTTCCCTGAGGACAGGGTCAGAGAGAACCCAGGACTGCTCAGTTCTTCCCTCTCCCCCAGGAGGAGGCCACCGAGGGCCCCCAAGAGGAGGACACCCTCCCAGGAAACCTGCCCCCAGTGAGTGAGGTGGTTTGGGATGGGGGCCAAGCAGGATCCTCACAGAAGGGGGTGGTATGTGATGGGGCTGAGAGTGACTGAAATTCTGGGGACCACAGAAACTGCCCCCGGGCCCTGTCCCCTACCTTGGCACCTTCCTCACGGACCTGGTTATGCTGGACACAGCCCTGCCGGACATGCTGGAGGTCTGACCCCTGACCCTTGATTCCTGACCCCAGCACCACCTACCCTCAGCACAGTGGGCCTCCTGATAACCCAGCCTTGACCCTGCCCGAATTCCCTACCCCAGCCCCCTTAGTGCAGTGGGGCTCCTGACATCCCAGCCCCTTACCGTGACCCTCAAGGGTCTTGATTCTGGAGGCTCCGGTTCAGACAAAGTTTGCCCCCAGGGGGATCTCATCAACTTTGAGAAGAGGAGGAAGGTGAGTGACACTGGGGTGGGTGTGGTGGGGGGGTGGGGACAGGCTGGGGGTGGGGCAGGGGCGGGTTCTGAGAGGCCACCCCTTCAGGAGTGGGAGATCCTGGCCCACATCCAGCAGCTGCAGAAACGGTGTGGGAGCTACTGCCTGAGTCCCCGCACCCCAGTCCTGGCCGCCCTGCGTGCCCAGTGCCAGCTCAGCGAGGAGCAGAGGTGACCCCACCCCTGGCCTGGCCCAACCCCCACCCTGGCTGATTTTGGAGGCATGCTTGACCCACTTACCCCATGTACCTCTCCAACTCCCCAGACCCTCTCCTGAGCCTGACTCCCATCCTATGACCTTGCATTTTTTCCAGCCCAGGGAGGGCCCCAGTTCACCTCTGATCTCAAATTCTGACCCCGTCTGACTTTCTGACTTCAGTCTTTAATGTACAGCTGGCCATTCCATCCCCCTGTCCCATCTGTTCTCTTCCCCACCTTCTGACCCTTTCTAACTTATGACCCCACTGGTAACCCCAGTCTGAATCTCTGAGCCTGATCATTTTCCCCCAGTTTGGAATAACCAACCATCCAACTCAACTATCCCATTTGTTTCTCTTCATTCTGTTGAATCCATTACCCTAATCATTGACCCCCAATGATTACTTGACCTTGAACTCTATCTTTGACCAAATCTTACTCCTCAATCCCGCTCTGCAAATCCTTGTATGACCTGCCAACCAAGCCATTGCATCACATCCCTAATAAGACCCTGATGCCATAATATGTCCCCATTTGCTATCCTGACCCCGGTATTCAGTGCCCAACCGCTGCTCCCCCCACCACACCCATAATGCAGCTCCCAACTGATTCTCGCTGTCACCTCATTCCTTGCTGCTTCCTGGCCCCAACCCACCCCAACGTGCACCTTGACTCCTCAGCTATCGGGTCTCCCGTGTCATTGAGCCACCTGCTGCCTCCTGCCCCAGCTCCCCACATGTCCGGCGGCGAATCATCCCCACCAAGCGTCTCAGCGCGTGAGTCTTGGGGTGCACCTAGGGAGTGATGTGGGCAGAGATGGGAGGCTGCTCCTGGCATGAGTCCAGGCTCATCCTCGTCCCTTGTGTCTGTCTGTAGAAAGCTGTCCCGAGAGAGGCGCTCATCCCCTGCTGGGAGTCCTGGGGACCCATCATCCCCCACCTCTAGGTGAGCGTCCCGGTGAAGGGACTGGACGTGGCAGGGTCAGTGGTCAGGGCAGCCACTCGACCTCAGACTCTGTGTCTCCTGCAGTCTGTCCCCAGTGTCCCCCCCATCTAGTCCTAGAACCAGAGACCCTCCTGGCAGTCCCCCAGACTCTCCAGGGCCCCAGGGCCCCAACACCAAGGTACTAGGCCTGCATGTGTGCATTCCAGGGCTGTGTGTGTCTGTCTGTGTGTGTTTGTGTGTTTGTATGTATACATGGGGTGTCGCAGCCAGGCATATACGTGAGAACATGCTTGGCTGAGCACTCTGGGTATCTGCCCAGGAGACCATGTGCATCTCATGGCCCTGTCTGAGGGATTGTTCCTCGGTCTGGCTTATGCTCTGATCTGGATAAGTCAGCTCACCCACAAGGCGCTCCAGGGTGTGATTATATTTCTGCGAGGATATGCATGTCCCCAGGAATTGGCATGCCTAAAGGGGACACATGGGCATAAATATCCACAGTATCCATGGGACCCTGAATGGGGCTATTCACGGACTTGTGGATGCACAGAAATTACAAGCATGTGTGTGTACTTGCTGCTGTCTGTGCACGTGGGATTTCTTGTGCATAAACGCAGCTTTGTGCTATGTGTATGGGTCACGTGTACATTTGTTTTCGTCACAGGGCACGAAGGTCTGTATGTGATGCATGGATCACATATAGACCACATATGTGATTGCATGGATGTGGGTTTGTGAGTGCACCCTAACTGCCTGTCCCCAGGCTCCGCTTGTGTAGGGGGACATATAACTCCCCCTCACTCACCCTCCCCCGCCACTGCCTACAGCTGCCCTTGAGCCTGGACCTGCCAGCCCTGCGGCTCTTGGCTTTACCCCTGAGCAGCTCTCACATCTCTGTACCGGGGCAGCCGGGATTGGAGGCTCGAGTCATCCGCGTCAGCATTGACAATGACCATGGGAACCTCTATCGGAGCATCTTGGTGAGGGAGGGGTGGGGACAGGAACATGCTGGGCAGCCCTGCCCCCTGGGGCTTGGCCGTCACACCTCACCACCCACCGTGTTTTCCCAGCTCACTTGTCAGGACAAGGCCCCCAGCGTGGTGCAGCGAGCCCTGGAAAAGCACAATGTGGCTCAGCCCTGGGCCCGGGACTACCAGCTCTTCCAAGTCCTTCCTGGGGACAGGGGTGAGCAGCAACTGTGTGCAGGCTGGGCTGGGGATTAGCTCCAAGGGCAGCAGACTGATTAGAGTCAAGCTGGCCTAACAGGGCCAGGAGGTGGCTCTGACACAGAGTAAGGGTAAGATGGAACAGGGTGAGGGTAAGAGGAAGTGTTATTTGTGCCTCGATTTTGCAGGGTCCTGAGGTTACCTTTGCTGTGCGAGCAAGAGGAGCGCTAAAGGTGTCTTAGGATTTATGGGGACATGCAGTTGTTCAAGGTCAAATGGGAGAGGGAGGAAAGGAGCTTGTCTTGGCTTAAATCTGTAGGATCATGAGGTCATTCAGGCTCAGCCTGGTGGGGTAGGAGTCTAAAGAGGGTCTGGGCTTGAATTTGTGAAGAAATGAGCTTGCTATAGCTCAGCAAGGGAATCCTGAAATTATCTGAACTTGGCACGAGGGAGGGCTACATGGTATTGAAATTCAGGGTGGGGAGCATGATGTTCAATACAGACACAGGTAGAAGGTCGCCCAGTTCTCAAGAAGGAGAGGCAAGAGAGTGACGTGCTAAAGGACATGACATGGGGTTGGTTGGAAATTAAGAAGGAACATAGAAGGTTGTTGGCTTTGGCTATCAAGAGTGAGGGCCACAGATTTTACAAGGGATCAGAAGTTGTCCAAGTTCATGGTGAGAGCAGCATGAACTTGGCTGGGGGGAAGTGAGTGAGCAGGAAGTTGTTTGGAATGGGTGACCCGAGTTTGTTCCACCTTGCAGTGTGGTTGTCTAGACTCCAGAGGGAAATAGCAGGAGGTTGCCCAGGCACGAGGTGGGAGAGACATGAGGTTGTGCAGGCTTTGTGTGGGATTCTGAATGAGAGGAGAATGAGGTTGGCTTCACACTGGCTGAAGGGACCCAAGGTTGTTCTTCAGAGCAGACTGGTGAATGGCAGAAGGTTACCTAGGTCTTTTGTGGGGAAAGTATGAGGTTGTGCCCGCCTTTGACCATCATGTCTGCCCTGGCCAGAGCTCCTGATTCCTGACAATGCCAATGTCTTCTATGCAATGAGTCCAGCCGCCCCTGGAGACTTTGTGCTGCGGCGAAAGGAGGGGGCCCGGCCCACAACCACAGTCTCCTCAGCCTGAGGGGGCTCCCTTCTCTCTCTAGGTCACAGGCCCCAGGGGCAGACTGGGGATTAGCTTCCCTCACCATGGAAGTAGGGAGAGGGTTCCTCTCCTAGAGACGTCCCATTCTCCAGTAAAGCCCATTGGGTTCTGTACCCCATGACCCCCCACCTCCAACTTTAGCCCTTTGGACACCCCTCTGAGCCTCTTGGCACCAGATCCTTATTCCAGAGCCATCAGCTCAAGGGTGGGCCATGAAAAGCTTCATCCCGTAAACATAGAAGGCTGGTAGGGTACTGGGGGCGGGGGGCAGACCCTTCCCCAGAGAAATCTTGTAACTGGTGGAGACACATCAGAACTGACAGAAGTGGATGAAAATAGTGACCAAAGTTATGAAACAGGTCTGTCTTGTCTGTTCCGAGCCGGGGCCTCATGTTCTCTATCATGACAGAAATTAAAAAACCAAAAACAAAAACTGAAAAAAATCTAAGAGCCTTGTGAAAGGGTTTGGGTGAGACCCGACCAGATGGGAGGGTGTGGGGGGCGCTATCACACACACAGGGGTTGGTATTCCCCAGCATTTGGGGGGCATTGTCCTTCTTTTCTGCCACACATATGGGTGAGTGGAGAAATGAAAATCCATTGGGATCAGAGACAATTACCATCATCACGCATAAGTCAACAGGATGTGGGGACAAAAGAAGAGGGGTGCACCGTCTCCCTGTACTTGGGGAAGGAGAGGAAATGGAGAAGGCAGAGACAAAGAGAGCTGTAGGGCCAACTGCGACACATTCCTAACTATCAACAACCACCATCCTAACAATAATGTGTTCACTGAGGAACTTCTCTGTGCCGAACGTCAACTAGGGGCTTTGGGTTCTTTGTGCTTCAAGTGTTCAAAAACCCAGTTCAAGCAGACATGCAAAAAAAGGAAACAAATTTCTCATATAAATGAAAAGTTTGGTGGGTCCAGCTTCAATCACAATTGGATTCAGGGAGGCAAAAATTGTCATCAGGATTTTTTTTTTAAAGATTTTGTTTATTTATTTGACAAAGATCACAAATAGGCAGAGAGGCGGGCAGGAGCGGGGGGGTGGGGGGGCAGGCTCCCTGCCGAGCAGAGAGCACTATGTGGGGCTCTATCCTAGGACCCTGGGATCATGACCTGAGCTGAAGGCAGAGGCTTAACCCATTGAGCCACTCAGGTGCCCCTATCATCAGGATTTTGTTGCTGTCTCTGGGCTCTGATTTGCTCTGAGAATGAGACTGTGTCAACCCCCCACCCTACCAAATCCAATCACCCTCTGCGGGGCAGCAGAACAACCCATGTTTTGTTGTTTTGTTTTGTTTTGTTTAAGATTTATTTATTTATTTGACAGACAGATCACAGTAGGCGGAGAGATAGGCAGAGAGAGAGAGGAGGAAGCAGGCTCCCCGCTGAGCAGAGCACCCGATGCAGGGCTCAATCCCAGGACTCTGGGATCATGACCTGAGCTGAAGGCAGAGGCTTTAACCCACTGAACCACCCAGGCGCCCCAACCAACCCCTGGTTTTTAGCTGGTCACCCAAAGTAGAAAACAAGTTTCCAGTCTCCCTTGCGGCAAAATGTAGTCATGTGACTAAGTCTTGACCAATGGGATGTAGGCAAATTCTTTTTCTCCCAGTAACTTCGGGTAAAGTCCCAGGCCAGAGGCTGATTAGGTCCATTTAGGTCATATGCCCACCCCCAGCCAATCATGGTGCTCCAGGAAATGGAGTGTTCTGACTGGCTAGTCTAGGGAGAGCAGGCCCCAATATCCAGCCCTGCTCCAGGCAGGTACCACGGTGGTGATGTTTACCCTAGTTTGAGAAGCTCAGCTCAAGCAAATAGCTTTCACCGTGTGTAACTATAATTACTTTCCAGATTACTAAAAGAACAGCACATTCCTTATAAAATAAAAATCCCCTCGGGACGCCTGGGTGGCTCAGTTGGTTGGACGACTGCCTTCGGCTCAGGTCATGATCCCGGAGACCCGGGATCGAGTCCCGCATCAGGCTCCCAGCTCCACGGGGAGTCTGCTTCTCCCTCTGACCTTCTCCTCGCTCATGCTCTCTCACTGCCTCTCTCTCAAATAAAGAAATAAAAAATCTTAAAAAAAAATAAAAATCCCCAGACTCGGTTGGTTGGGTGACTACCTTCAGCTCAGGGTCTTGGTCCCTGAGTCCTGGAATCAAGTCCCTCATGAGCTCCAGGCTCCGTAGGCAGTCTGCTTCTCCCTCTGAACTTCTCCCCTCTCATGCTCTCTCACTCTCTTTCTCAAATAAGTAAATAAATAAATAAAATCTTTAAAAATAAAATAAGATCCCAGGGCCGCCTGGGTGGCTCAGTGGGTTAAGCCTCTGCCTTCGGCTCAGGTCATGATCCCAGGGTCCTGGGATTAAGCCCCGCATCGCATCGGACTCCCTGCTCAGCAGGGAGCCTGCTTCCTCCTCTCTCTCTCTCTCTCTCTCTGTGTGTGTGTGTGCCTGCCTCTCTGCCTACTTGTGATCTCTCTCTATCAAATAAATAAATAAAATCTTAAAAATAAAATAAAATAAGATCCCAACAACAACAAAAAAATCCCAAGAGTTAAAAAAAACTTTTCCAAAAAGAACACAAATCTCAACATCTAGAATATATGTTATTTTATTACAGGATCATACAGTACATACTGTTCGGCCACACTGCTTAACACCGTGCACTCAACCGCCGGTCACTATTACGATTATTTATTCCTACCCAGCCTGGGAAGAGATGTTGATTAGCATGATAACAACAGTATCTTACATTTTTTGAATGTTTTCTATGTGCCAAGCCGGGTTTTACAGATGAGAAGGCTGGAGCTCAGATTAGTCACCTGTCCAGGGTCACAGAATAAGAAAGTGTGTCTGCCTCGGAAACCCAGAAACCGGCACTGTTCCTGACCTCCAAGTGGCCGCGGGGGGGCCCCCAGGGCCCCTGCCGCCTCCCGCGGGACCAGCAGGGCGGCCTCCTCCCGCTTATCTCAGCCCAGGCTGCGTGTGGTCCCGCCCCCTCGGGGGAGCTGCCACTTGGAGGCGCCTGGCCGGGAAGGGCCTGGTCAGCTGTGTCCGGCGGAGGCAGCTGCTGACCCAGCTGTGGATTGTGCCAGGGGCGGAAGGGGAGCAGGGGGCAGGGGCCCTGGGCCCCCCATCGCCAGGGACTGCATCATGGATCACCTTGGGGCCCACCTCTGGCCCAGTGTCGGCTCTCTCTGTTTCTTGCTCGCTGGGGCCGCCTGGGCTTCCCCACCCAAATTCCTGGACTCCAAGTTTGAAAGTAAAGGTAAGGGTAGATCGGTGTGGGACCCCCACACTAGGTTCCGGAGGGCACTGCTCAGGCCTTAACTTTCAGCATGGCTCCTGGGGATCATATCCGGTTCTGAACCTCCAGTTTAGATCCTGGGGGCCAAACTGGTCTTTGAGCCTCTTAGACTAGGACCCGGTGTATCATGCCAGGGTCTAAGACTCCAGACTGGGTCTGGAGGGGGACATAAAGTTCCCATTTTATCTTTTCAGGGGGCCCTGGGACATGATATATCCTAATGGGGCGGGGGTGGTGCTGGGTCTAGGCCTCGACGTCCAGAGTCCGGGAGGAGAGGGGACCTAGCCCACCCTGCACTGAGGGAGGGAGGACAAAGCCCGGGTCGAGGTAGAGGGGCCGGGCCGCTGGCGACTGTAAACATGGTTTGTATGTGGGCGCCAGATCCCCGGGCCTGCCGGGTCGAGGGAAGGGGCGGGGGAGGGGGTCACGGTTGGCGTTATCTGGCCCCCGGCAGCCTGCCGGGGCCGATAGGGGAGCCCGCCACCTCCGCACACATCTAGGGGCCCGCCAGGCCTGGGGCGGGGCCGGCAGCGGGAGGCGGAGGCCGGGCAGGCGGCGCACGGTCCAGCAAGTTGTGGGGTGGGCGGGGATGTGTGTGGGAACAGTAAGGCAGGCAACCTTGCCTGGGAGTTCGGGGGGCACCACCTCTGGGGACCCTTCGAGGGGCCCCGCTTGGGGTAGAGAGCGAGGCGGGGCTTTTTTCTTATCGGTTCGCACAGGCGGCAGGAGGGAGGGGGAGGACGCGGAGACCCGAAGACTGGGTTCCCCAGACCCCCTCCCCTTGTTCCCACCCGCAGCGGCCCTGCTGGCTGCCCGCGGGCCCGAAGAGCTTCTGTGCTTCACCGAACGGTTGGAGGACTTGGTGTGTTTCTGGGAGGAAGCAGCAAGCGCCGGGGTCGGCCCGGACAACTACAGTTTCTTCTACCAGCTCGAGTGAGTGCAGCAGGGCAAGAGGAGCGCCCCCACGCTCTGAGGAGGGGGCGGGTGGGCAGGACCGAGCGCGCCCCGGAGCTCACGCTCTGGGATATCTGCTGGTGTCCGGGGCCGGGTGGCACTTACCCCGGAGGTCACTGGTGGGAAGCCCGCGGGGTCGGGACTGACACGCTCCCTAGTGGCTGGGGTTGGAACACTCCCACGATCTCTGTTGGAGAGCAATTCCGGGGACAGCACCCCTCCGATGGGACTAAGGCGTCGCGTGCGTCGGGGCTGGTTGTACGCTCTTTGGTGGTCGTGCCCAAAATGCGCCCACGGTTCAGGCAAACTGTCGCACCCCTAGCCCCAACTTGCTCACTTCCCTCTCTGGCCCCTTGGCACACAGGGGTGAGCCATGGAAGCCATGCAGCCTGCACCAGGCGCCCACGGCTCGCGGCGCTGTGCGTTTCTGGTGCTCGCTGCCTACGGCCGACACGTCGAGCTTTGTGCCCTTAGAGCTGCGCGTCACAGCGGTATCCTCGGGCGCTCCACGCTATCGCCGTATCATCCACATCAACGAAGTGGGTAAGTTAGCAGGGAATGGGGACCTTGTCGGGTGAGGGAGTCTAGGCCACCGCCCACCTGATCTACCCGTCTCCTCAGTGCTCCTGGATCCCCCCGCGGGGCTGCTGGCGCGGCGGGCCGACGAGGGCGGCCACGTGGTACTGCGTTGGCTCCCGCCTCCTGGGGCTCCGGTGGCCAGCCTCATCCGCTACGAAGTGAACATTTCCTCCGGGAACATCGCAGCGGGCGCACAGAAGGTGAGGCCTCCCCTAATGCTAGCACCAAAGGCTCCAAGGTGGACAGCCCCGCCTCCTTCCTCCCTCCCGCCCAGATGGTCCCCCTAGCCCCGCCCCCTGGCCTCGCCCTTCCAGGCCCAGCCTCTGACGCCCGTCATCTACCTGCCCGAGACACCTCCACGCCCAGTGACAGCTCAGCGCACCTGGACCCAATCCCACTTACCCCAGTGTCCCAAACACTAGCCCCCTTCAAGGTCCCGACCCTTTAGGCTCTGGCCCTGCCCCTCAATAGTCCGCCCTCTGCTCCCTGGGGCCCGTCCTGTTTGGCCCCAAGCCTTCCTGGAAGCGGCGCCCTGCTTTCCTCGCCGTTCCCCGTCACGGCTTCGCTGGGGACCCGTCCTTCCTTTCTCTGATTGGCTCAGTGCCGCCCCACCTGCTTCTCTGCTCGCCCCGCCCCACTGGCCACTCCTCTCACCCAGGCCCCGCCCTCAGGTGGAGATCCTAGATGGTCGCACTGAGTGCGTGCTGAGCAACCTTCGGGGTGGAACGCGTTACACCTTCCTGGTACGCGCGCGGATGGCTGAGCCGAGCTTCGGTGGCTTCTGGAGCGCCTGGTCTGAGCCTGCGTCGCTGCTGACAGTTAGTGGTGAGGCCCCAGGTGGGGGCGTAGGAGGGGCTGGGGCGGAATATGGGGCATTCCCACCACCGTGACTTCCTTCGTGCTCCCCAGACTTGGACCCCCTCATCCTGACGCTCTCCCTCATCCTCGTGCTCATCCTGCTGCTGCTGGCCGTGCTCGCCCTGCTCTCCCACCGCAGGTGAGCGCCCCATTCAGGCACCTAGCCCAGACTCCTCCCCACCCCATTCTTTGGCTGTGGAAAGCTAGGCTCAGAGACAGGCAGACATTTGCCCAGAGAGACACAGTGAGGGGTCAGTGGCAGGGCTGGGGTGTGAGCCAGATCGGACCCAGACCCTTAGTTAAAATTCCCTGGGAACATTCACCTGGTTTTCCTTCAACCTCAGTGGCTGCTCCTTCTTGAACTCCTTTGCTTTTTCCTTGTCCCAAGTTGGTCAACTTTTGTAAAATCCCCAGATGGTTTAACAGAAAGATTTAACACCCTGAGTGCCTCCTGCCCCTGTTGTCAAGCTCCTTAGATTCTTTATGGTAGGACCAGACATCCTGAGGTTTTTGGAATTCCCAGCACATAATAGGTGGTTTCACACCCTCAAGCCTATGCTGTTCCTTCTGCCTGGAATGCCCTTCCTGCTCTGTCTGCCAGGTGGTCTCTTAGGTGTCTTTCAAGGCCTTGTTTATTTACTTGGTTGGAAAATACATAGGGAGAGCCAACTGTGTGCTAGGCACTGGGGAGAAAGTGGAAAACAAATATGTCCCCACCTTGTGGATCTCATGGTTGAGAACAAGGGAACCAACAGATATTTGATTATGCATTGTGATAAGTGATATCACAACAACAAATGGGGCATGGGGACATGACAGGTTGATCAGAGAAGGCTTCTGGGAAGTGACATCAGAATGGAAACCTGAAGTTTAGAAGAAGGCAGCCGCATGAAAATTGAAAAGAAACAGTAAGTGCAGAGGCCCTTAGGTGGGAATGAGCTTAAAATATTGAAGCAGCTGCCAAGAAGTACTCTGTGGCTAGAGCAGAATGCGTTAGGAAAGAGTGGTGAATGATGAGGTGCGGGAGGTGACAGGGTCAGAACATGCCAGGCCATCTGCAGGGCTGTGGGGAGGACGTTTGAATTTTATTCTGAGTACATTGGGGGAATATTATGGAAAAGAGTGAGAAGGGAAGGAACATCAGTGCATACTGAACTCCTATTCGTCCTTCAAAACCCTGTTCTAGTCACCCACCTGTAGGGCTTGCATGCGCAAGCCCGAGCCTCTGTTCTTCCTCCCCTATGCACTCCTCTACCTCCACTGTG
Source organism: Mellivora capensis (assembly GCA_004024625.1). NCBI lineage: Eukaryota > Metazoa > Chordata > Mammalia > Carnivora > Mustelidae > Mellivora > Mellivora capensis. The sequence goes on along the minus strand of PISX010002782.1, from coordinate 60,707 downwards.
ATCACAAGGGGCTAGAACTGTCTGTGCCCCTGTGGCTGGTCCTAAGGGGGGTACCAGTGGGTATTCAGTGACACATACCCATGTACTTGGTCCTTTTGGCTTCATCAGAGCTTTGAAGCAGAAGATCTGGCCTGGCATCCCAAGCCCTGAGAGTGAATTTGAGGGCCTCTTCACCACCCATAAGGGTAACTTCCAGGTAGGTGGCGTGGTTGTTCCCCTCGGGGCCTGGGGTTTCCCTGCATCTAGGGCTGAACCCCAGGTCTCTGAGCAGGCTGGTGCTGTTTCCCCAGCTGTGGTTGTACCAGAATGAGGGCTGCCTTTGGTGGAGCCCCTGCACTCCCTTTGCAGAGGACCCACCCGCTCCTCTGGAAATCCTCTCTGAGCGCTGCTGGGGGGCAACACGGGCAGTGGAGCCAGGGGCAGAGGATGAGGGATCCCTGCTGGAGCCAGTGGGCAGTGAACATACCCAGGACACCTACCTGGTGCTGGACAAGTGGTTGCTGCCCCGGAACCCTTCCACTGAGGATCTGCCACGGCCTGATGGCGGTTTGGACATGGTAGCCATGGATAAAGGCTCAGAAGCATCCTCCTACTCATCTGCTTTGTCCCTGAAGCCTGGGCCAGAGGGGGCCTTGGGTACCAGCTTTGAGTATACCATCCTGGATCCCAACTCCCAGCTCTTGCGCCCAAGGGCACTGCCCTCTGAGCTGCCCCCCACCCCACCCCACATAAAGTACCTTTACCTCATGGTGTCCGACTCTGGCATATCAACTGACTACAGCTCAGGGGGCTCCCAGGGAGCCCAGGGGGACTCATCGAATGGCCCCTTCTCGAACCCTTATGAGAACAGCCTCTCCCCAGCCCTGGAGCCTTCACCTCCCAGCTATGTGGCCTGCTCCTAGGACTCCAGCCCTCAGATGCTTGGAGACCAGCAAGACCTCAAGTGCTAGTCCAGGCCTAAGACTTATTAAGCAGGGTTGGTGAGGTCGCCCTTGGGTTTCTGCCCAGTTCATCCTTGCTCAGTCCATCCTTGCAGTATTTTAAAATTATATAGAGTTGTGTGTGTGTGTATGCGTGTATGTGTGTGTATTTTTTTTTCTTTCCTAATGTGACTTCTACAAACATCCTGTAAGCCCCATCTTTCCCTCGGCCCGGGGCCATAGGGGCAGCAATAAAAGGCCTTGAGCTCCAACTCAAATTTTGGATCTGGCAACCTGAATAATAATCATCATAAAATGAATTGGTCAGTATATGTTATACTAGCTGCCATAACAAACAACTCCTAAATATGAGTGGCTTAACGCATCAAATGCGTTCTCTCTCCTATTTCAATGCAAACCTGTAGATGGGCAGTCATCTCTGGGATGAGTGAGAAGCCCAGACTCTTCTGGTCTCTGGCTTCACCATCCCCCCAGGGCCACCCCGAGATCTTTAGATGGGTCCTCTGTATCTTGCCAACCAACAAGCAAAACAAAGAGCAGAAGATTTGGTGGGCCATTTTAGGGAGTTAGCCTAAGAAGTAGTGATCACCTCTTCTTCACAAATTCCATTGGCCAGAAACAGTCACAGGACCCCAGCTAGAACCACAGGCAGCTGGGGAAAAATACAGTTTAGCTGTGTACCCAAGGAGAGGTAAGTTGTTGAATGAGCCTCTAGCTAGTCTCTGCCACTAATAATAATGATACTATTTTGTAAGGTTTTATTTTGAATTAGGCTCTGTTCTGAGAAAGTACTCTGATGGGACCCGTGTTATCAGGTGGCTCACTGGGGGTTCTGTTCAACCACTTTTTAAAAGTTTAACATAACCGAGGAAAAGATGAACATATGCAGACCTACTCTACCACTTCCACTTCTAGGTATATACCCTAAAAGCCCTCGCAGACATGAGCCAGGATATGTGTGCAAGAATGTTCATAAGCGGGGTGCCAGGGTGACAGTGGGTTAAGCCTCTGCCTTCAGCTCGGGTCATGGTCCCAGACCATATTTATTTAACAGAGAGAGACCACAAGTAGGCAGAGAGGCAGGCAGGGAGAGAGAGGGGGAAGCAGGCTCCCCGCCGAGCAGAGAGCCCGATGCGGGGCTCGATCCAGGACCCTGGGACCATGACCCGAGCCGAAGGCAGAGGCTTTAACCCACTGAGCCCCAATAAATAAAATCTTAAAAAGAAAAAAAAGAATTTCATAAGCAGTAAATAAGTCAATCTGATGAAACAAAATGGGGTACAGTAACCCAGGACATTATATGCAGTAGAGAAAAAGGACTGAACTAAAAAATATGGCCTAATCTTTTTTTTTTTTTAAGATTTTATTTAGTTATTTGAGAGAGAGAGAGAGAGAGAGGAAGATCATGAGCCCGGACGTAGGTTGGGGGTGGGCAGAGGGAGACGAACAAGCAGACACCCCACTCAGCACAGGAGCCTGACCCGGGCCTTGATCCCAGGACCTGGAGATCATGACCTGAGCTGAAGTCAAGACTTCATTAACCCACTAAGCCTCCCAGGTGCCCTTGGCCTGATCTTAATAACAATGCTGAGTGGGAGAAGAAGGAAGTCTCAGAATATTTTATTTATCATGAAACTTTTTATAAAATTCAAAAAGCAAAACAATATGCTGACTGGGTATAATAAGTACATGATAATGCTATTTTTCAAAAGAGAAAAAGCACTTCAGATTCTTTAGGTCTTTGAATCTGCTCATGTTCCTGAAGTTAAGTATTCCCGCCATGGGAAACCAAGGCATAGAGAGGTTGGGCACATACCAAAACTCAAGGCTGACCTTCAGAACTTGAACCTTTGTCTGAGCTGGGCTTACCAGCCTGGGCAGGCCATGGGGTGACTGTCATCTCTCCATCTGGTCGGAAAGCCAACCACCACTCTGCTCTCGGCCCCTGCCCGCCTGGATCCAGGCAGGCTCGGAGGCAGCGCTGTCCGGGCCCTGATGCATCCACATGCAGCCAGCACTGGGCAGGGAAATACCGCTGGACCAGTGAGAGCTGCAGGGCTTCCCCACTGTCTCCCTCTTCCTGGATCTGGAGGGCCACAATGAGCCCACAGCCCTGGCCAGCCCCAATCCGGTGGCTGAAGTGGGCAGCTGTGTCTAGAAGCAGGGCAGCCAAGTAGGCCACTTCCTGGGGCCCCAAGTCTTCCATTAGGTACTCCTCCAGGCCATCCAGCAGCAGGAGGGAGGGGGCTGGGCCCCGGGCCTCATGGGCAGAGCACAGAAGCTGAAGGAGTTCATGGGTTGACGGTGGGTACTGAAAGCGGATCTTCTAAAGGGAGGAAAAAAGGGAAAGACCAGATTCAGCCCAGGAAGCCAGGCTCCCAGCTATAGCTGCCCTACTGCCCTGTATACTTTCCTGCGCTAAGGCTCTCAGGTCCCAGATAGCTGTTTCTAGAGTGAAGCAGCTCCGACTGGTCGAATACTCTTCTATTCGTACCCACCCCCACCTCCCCCCCTTTTTTTTATATATAAAAAGATTTTATTTTTAGGTAATCTCTACACCAAAGGTGGGTGAGTATGGAACTTAAAAACCTGGGATCAAAAGTCTCATGCCCTACCAACTGAGCCAGCCAGGCACCCCACCCCCTTTTTTTGTCCTGCATTTACCATTACCCCTATTAGCTGAGAACCGGTAAGGTTTTTTGCCAGGTCACTAAGGCAATCTTTCCACGGAAAACCCGCGGGTAGGTTCGTAGTGGAACCTCCAGAATGGCCCCGAAAGAAAACCCCGTGTCCAAAAAAGATACTGGTTTAGCCCCACCTCTTACCCACCCCTTGACTGCACCTTTTGGGCGTCTCCTTTGGCTACTAACTCTGTCCTCTCACCGGACAGTTTCCCAAACTTAACAGGGATTGCACCTGTGGTCCCGCCCCCAGCATCCCCACTCCCCCGTTATTTCGTGACTCCGCCCCACAATGGCCGCTCCGGCTCGCTTTTCCCTCGTTCCCTCCATGGGTCTACCTGTCACTCAACCCTCAATCCGCTCAAGGACTAACTAGACAAACTAGTCCGCCTTTGGTCCCACCCCTCCGCTACCTGTAGCCTTAGGGGGTCGAGCGCCGCTCCTCTCCCGCGGGGCAGGCTTTGAAGAGGCCTCCGGGTCAGGAAGAGGACGGGGCCTCGGCCCTCTCCTGCTGCTTCCAGGGCCGCCGCGAATAGCAGCGCCGTCTTTCCAGACCCTGGACCGCCGAGCAGCAGCAAAGGCGATCCAGCCTCTGCTGTGTACTCCGACTCGGACTCTGCTGAGCTTCCCAGGTTTAGCACCCGCCTCAGCGCCTCCGCCATTCGCAACATACTCTGTCCAATCAGCGGCCCGTTCCTGCCCCTAATCCCTCCCAAACCGGGGTTTCATTGGTTACGATGCATTTAGCTTCTCCATTGGTTCGTGGGTCTGCCGTCAAAGTTAGATTGGCCTTTACCAGCTCCACCCCCGATGAAAGGGCAAATAACTTAGTTTGAGGGAGCAGGAATGAAGGCGTTTCAGGGAGAAAAGGCCCTTCCTTTGCCCAAGTCGGCTGAGGAAGCAGCACGAATATTATTATTGTGAACTAATCAGCTAATCAGACAAATATAAGGGTCAAGCGTTGAAGGAAACAGGCCCTAATCACTGACACATTACTTAAAGTCTCCTAGCCTCAGTCTGCTCACCTGTAAAATGGAGCTCATGATATCTCGGAGGAATATTGTGATGAATGTGTCTGTGTGTGTTTCTGCTGATGTCACCCAATGACAACTAAGAAAGTGAGTGATGGAGAAGCTTGTGTGTTTCTTTCTCTGCACCTTAGTATTGGCACAGCTTGTGTTGGAGGCTGCAGGCTCAGAAATATTAGTGGGCAACCTCTGAGGGTCTGTAAAAAGAGGGGTCTCAGCTGGCTTCCTCTTTGGCCTGGGACTCCAGGAGTTTTACTTGGAGTGAGGGGGGGCAGGCATGACCATAGACCAAAGAAGGTGCCAGGAGAGACAAAGACACACATAGAGGGTGGGAGACTAAGGGACAGCCAAAGCAGAGACCTTGTTTGTCTTGTTCACTTAGGTGGCTCCAGCTCCTGAAACAGTGACTAGATCATTGTACATTCTTAATATATGCTTGTTAAACGAATGAATGAAGAAAGGAAGGTAGGATTGATGAGAAACTGGGAAAGGAGGAGGAACAAGGTGAGTGATTAAGTGACGGCTGGCTGGCTGGGTCTCCTCACCCAGACTTCGCCCCAGAGCTGCCACTCACCCCTGTTGCCCTGGCAACTCTGTCTCCTGGCAACTTCAAAGTGGTGCTGTTGCCAGGAGACCCACGAGGAGGGGCAGAACTGATATTTCCTGGGCTTTCTCTCTCTCTGGGGCCAGAAAACAGATCCACAGCATCCCCCAATACACCCACCCACACAGCCAGGCGCCTCCACCACCCTCTCGACACACGCACACGTGTGAGCGCGCGCGCGCACACACACACACACACACACACACGACATCTCTGCATATATTCTACTTCCAGAACCCACATGTTCACAGCCCTATCCTACCTTGACACAAAGCATCCCATGCACACTTTCTCCCACATTTACGTCCCCACACCCTTTCCCTTGCACACACATTAAAACACACTCTGATACAACCATACCATTGCTATTACACAAACACACACGCACACACACATACCTTTCCTTTCAGCTAATGTGCCCACAGCTTTCTCTATACACATGCACACACGCGAAGCAGTTACACTCCTTGTCAAACTCACCATCTCAACCCCCCCAAAAGATGCACAACCCATGATTCACCCCACTTTGCAACACTCCAGATGCACAAGCACCCAGTAGTGAGACCAGTATCACATAGTCGTGCAGTTACATACATGGGAGCATGGCCAACACAGCCCCACTGCACTCAGTATTCCCTTGCAGAGAACACTCAGCTCCCAAATATCCCTGTGGCTCACTTTCCAACTCCATTCAGGTCTTGGTCAAATACAGCCTATTCGGAGAGCCTTCCCCTGATCATCTGTGTGAAAGTGCATGCCCTACACACTTTAGCTTCTTATCCATCTTTATTTCTTTTCAAACAACTTATTTCCAATATTATGTCCTCATTGCCTCTCTCATCACTAGAACGCCAGCTCCACCAGGGAATTTCTTTCTTTTGCTCATTGCTGAGCCCCCCACCCCCAGCTCCTAGAACAGCACCCAGCACACGACAGGTGCTCATAAATGTAGACTAAGTTGGCAGAGATGCAGATGTTTGGCATATTTCTTGTACACATAGCACTTCTTTCTCTCCCTTCTCAGATGCCTGTCTTCATGTCTGATGGAAGGACCCTTGCTGTAGAGAAGCTCCCAGGAGAATGGAGGACCAAAGTGTGAGGGGACAGGAGAGTAGACAGCTCAGAATCAGTCTGTGTTTCTCCCTCGTTTTTCAGCATCAAGTGACTAACTCATTCATTTAATAAAATTTTATTGAGCACCTACTGTGTGCCAGGCACTGTTTGAGGCACCAGGGCTTCAGGAGTGAAAAGACAACTAAGAGGGCACCTGGGTGGCTCAGTCTGTTGAGCATCTGCCTTTGGCTCAGGTTGTGATCTTGGGGTCTTGGGATCGAGCCCTGCATCAGGCTCCCTACTCAGCAGGGAGTCTGCTTCTCCCTCTCTCTCTGCCCCTTCCCCCCACTCATGCTCTTTCTCTCAAATAAATAAATAAATAAATAAATAAATAAATATTTTTTAAAGAAGACAACTAAGTCTCTGTCCTTGTGGAGCTGACATCCTATTGAGGGAGAAGTTAATGGCCACTAAACATAATGAGGAGTTTAAATAGTCTGTGAGTGGATGACAAGTGTGTGCAAAACAAATTTTGCACAGGGTAAAAAAGAGCTGGAAGGACCAGTTGTTTGGTTTTTGCAGTTTGGAATAGAGTGGTAGGGGCAGGCCTCACTGAGAAGGTGACATTTGAGAAAAGGCTTGAAGGAGCTAAGGGAGCAAACCATGTCGATGTGAGGGGGAAGAACATTCCAAGTGGTAGCACCTCTAAGCGCAAAGGCCCTGAGGCACTGGGAGAACTTTGGCTTTTACCAGAATGCATGGGGAGCCAGCCACAAGAGGCTTTGAGCAGAGGAGGGTTGTGGTCTGACTTACATTATAAACCAGAACTCGGTTTTGGTTGCATTGAATTAGAGATTCCGTGGAACCTACAGGGGCATGTCGAGAAGTGTTTTGAATAAATACGTCTACCTTAGTCTGGATTTTCTACCTAAAATTATCCATCCTGGGATGGGGGTGTGGACAAGGCAAGGCCGGCTGTCTCCCCTCTCTAGCAGACCTGAACGCTTCTTTGTGTCTGGCTGTGCCCACTTTACCCTTTCTTGGCCAGCACTTGATTTCAGTACCGCGGACAGCGCTAGCTGGAGTGCTGTCCGCTGTGCTGAAGTTTTGTGCTTCTTTCCTGCCCGCGGGGAGGTAGCGGCGGGACAGAAGAAAACATGGCCCTCAGGGGTATGATCCCTGAAAGTAGGAGATCTGTCTTGTGAAGAAGGGGGCTCCGTGATTCTATCCTCTTCTGCCTTAAGCCCTCTCATGCTCCCATCTCCTTTCCCATGCCCAAAAATCAGCCCCAACGCCTACCCCATCTCCTCTCCCTCTACCCGTCTCCTCCCTAGCTCAGCTGAGCTGCATAGGCCTTTTCACTGTTTCCTGAACACAGAGGGCTGGTTCCCACCGCAGGAATTTTGTGCTTGCTGTTCCCTCTGCCTCAAACTTTCCTTCCCCCGCCATATTTACATGGTTCTTTCTTCCCTCCTTCATGCCTCTTTAAATTGCAAACTGTGCCCCCATCCCAAAGTTGTTTCATTGTCTTCTCTAGCTTGAATTTTCTCCCATCACTTATCAATATCTAATATATCAGAGATCCCAAACCTTGACCTAAACCCCTGGTCCTAGAGCTCGGAATTCAGAATTTTTCAGATTTTTTTAAAAAGGTACTATGGCATAATACTCTGTATTGCATCCCTAGTGGGGCCTGGGATAACATGTCAAAATCAAACACTTTCCTTTATCTGGAATGAAACATAACATACTCACATCAATTTCAATAAATAAAAGCTATAGTAACCTTATATCAGTAAAGGTCAGGTTTTGCCACAAATGGGTTATGAAACAATTTTGCTTTTCAGATCTTTTTGGAATTTGGAATTGTGACTCTGTATCTAGTTTATTTATCTTGTTGTCTGTCTCATGTATTAGAGTGTCAGCTTCCTGATGCAGAAATTTGTGTCCGTTCTGTTTATTGCTACAGCCCCTGTGCCTACAACGCAGCACCTGGCACACAGTAGGTGATCCATAGTGTTTGCTGAATGAATGAATGAATGAATGAATAGAATGGAGGGGAGGGAAGCAGAGAACACTTTCCCGGTTCCTGAATGACTCCATGCCCCAAATGGCCTGTTGGAAGCCCTTCAGAGCCATGGTGGAGTTGTGAGGAGGTCTGTGCCTTCATGCCTCCTGGTTTCCACTGGGTCCCCAAAGGTTGGATCTCAGCATGATGTCACAAGTAGAACCCTTGCTCCCATCCATGCAGCTAGGGGGTTGGCATGGGGGCTCCTAGTGCCTTCACCCTATTCCCTGTATCCTCAGCACCCAGGCCATAGTCAGAAACAGGCTAGGTGCCTGGAGGAGACAGTCACGTGAGGCCCCTCACTAGGTGTTTTTGTGCCTTACATGTAGCTTGTAGTGCTGTCTGCATTTGACAGATAAGGAAACAATAGAACAGAGAGGTTAATTAACTTTCCCAAGTTCATGCAACATGCAACCAGGAAATGCTGAGCCACGATTTAAAGTCGCTGGCTCAATGACCCCACACTGCTTTTCCATAATCACTCTCAGATCCACTGTGACAATAAACACACTCGCAGTCTCACCTTGGCTACATACCAATGATTAAATTCTTCTACACCCCAACACCTGGGGGAGGAGGAAGGCAGGTGGCCAAACTTCTGTTACAAACAGGTTTTTATTAAAGATAAGGAGGGGGCAGGAAAGGGGGGCAGTGTCTCCTCTGCCCACTGCCTTTGGCTGCCTGGGGCAGGGGAGCCCTCTCTGCTCCACCCATACCCCCCATGATGGCACATCTGCAGGAGGCTGGGGCCCGGGATGGAGGGCAGTAGAAAGAACAAGGGCAGATTCCAAGGCAAAAAAAAGTCTCCTCCCATAGCCCTAATAACAGAAGGGTTTGGGGTGATTTGGGCACAGACAAGGGGAGACAGCACCCTGAACCCCAAAACCTCTGAACTGGGGCAAGCCCTGCATAAGTTGGGAGTTCGGAGGGACTGAGTGAGAGTTTGCACATGGGAGAGGGGCCAAGAGAGGAAGGGGTGCCCCAAGGGCCCTGCCATGGGGGAACCTGCCCCCCATGCTCCAGCTGGACTCTCTGAATCTAAGAGAGAACCCGATGACAAAGGATGACCCCATCTCCCTCTTCTTTGCTTGTCCTTAGACATTGGCGGTCCCCCATTGACTGGAATCATACCCACCCATCCTAGAAATGCTGAAAACCAAGGACTCCTATTGGTTGTTCAGACGCTGAACACTAACTGGAGTTACCCTCTTGCCTGAGGATTCTAAGACATGAGGGGAGGCTCCCACTGGCTGGAGTAAACTACTTTTAAGTAGAAATTTTAGAACCGGGGGCTCCCATTGGCTGAGCAATGGCCAATGGGGTCAGGTTTTGGCCCTTAAAAAGAGTAATCCTAGGGGGAAGGGCCCACCTTCCAGTAATGCCCACTCGGGTGTCCCAGAGGGCAAGAGAGGCAGGGGGCCCCCCAAATGTCCTTCCAGCCAGCCTCTAATGCCTAGGCTGGGCTGGTTTGTGCACAGAGGGCTTTGGCACTCATATGGCACACGCACCCACACGTGTGGCAGGGAAGGAAAGGGAGCCTGGCAGATTCTGGGAGGGCATTGGGGCCTCACAACAGGTGGTCACGGCTGGCAAACAGGTAAGGGCTGAAGTTGTCCCGGTGGAAGGGGGAGGGATAGAGTCCGCTAAGGGTGTACAGGTCCCGAAGCAGGGGCGTGGGCAGCAGCAACTTCCGACCGCGTCCGCCACCCCCACCCGGCCCCCCAGGCCCAGGGGAGGAGGGTGAGGGGCCCTGGCTGGGGGTTGGTGCTGGCAGGGGCAGGGGCAGGGGCAGGGGCGTCGGCTCAGACCTCAATCGAGGGCGGGGCACACGGGGCGACGAACACATGGCTGGAGCCCTGGAGGACACGCAGCTGGGGATCAGGTGGCCACGGCGGGCACAGTTCTGCGACTCTGGGGGTCAGGGTCAGAGGTCAGGGGATCAGAAAGCTTGGGAGGGGGCCACGAGAGCATAGGCGAGACCTCTGTGGCAGTGACTGCGATCTGGATGTCCCCCCGGTTATCCCCCCACTCCCTCGACACTCACTGGATGGGGTGAGCCGTGCCGGTGTCGAATGCGGCCTGCAGGCTTCGGGTTCCTGAGACAAAGAGGCAGAGGGAAGGGGCTAGTGGCCCCCTGGGCCCCACTGGCCACAGCCATGAGGGGCTCATCAGGCAGAGAGCTTGTGGAAAAGACCTAGAGTTTTCTGGATTAATCAAAACACACCCTTCTATTTTGTGTGACTGTCCCCCAGGACCAAGGTTGACAAAGACGAGTAATCCCTCTACCTCCCCAAGACCTGGAGACCCCCACCTCTTGCCTGACTTCCTGCCTCCTTGGTCCCCTTCCACCTACCACCCTCTCCAGCCGGGAGCAGACCCCGGCCCCCCTTACCTGGGCCACACTTAACTTTTCGAGGGGGCTGTCCATGGTGGGGGCTTGGCCCAGGTCCTCCCAGGGGGAGAGCCTTCGGCCAGAGGGCCGCCGGCTCTGGAAGTTGTGTACGACACATGTGACCTGAGACAGGGTGAGAGGGGCATGTTGAGGCCTGAAGCCAATAATGTAGGAGTGGCAAAAATATCATCCCCATTTTTCAGATAAGGAAACTGAGGCTCAGGTTTTCAGTTAACATTTTCCAATATGTTTATGTGCCAAGCACTGTTGTTTCCACCTTACTAAGAGGTAGGTACTGTTATTATCTACTCCACAGGCCACGATAGGGTGAGGCAAGTAAGGCCAAGTGGTGCGAAGGCAGGATCCGGTTCTGTCTTTTAAGTTTTTGATATTTTGGACATCACGTGTTATTGCATTAATTTCGGTTTTTGTTTTGTTTTAAGATTTTATTTATTTATTTGTCAGAGAGAGAGAGAGAGCACGCACACAAGCAGGCAGAGTAGCAGGCAGAGGCAAAGAGAGAAGCAGGCTCCCCGCTGAGCAAGGAGCCCAATGTGGGACTCGATCCCAGGACTCTGGGATCATGACCTGCGCTGAAGGCAGCGGCTTAGCCGACTCAGCCACCCAAGCGTCCCTACTTTCGGTTTTTAAAAAGCATGTCATTAAAACATTGTTTATCTTGATTACTCAGTGTTTCAGTGGCCCTTCAAATTCTGCACTCAAAGCAAGGACCTCACTCTACATACCCTGGTCCCGTCATCCCATTTCACAGATGAGAACATCCAGGCAGGGTAAGGTAAAGGGACTCGCCCAAGGTCACACAGAGTCCACACCCTTCGCTATCGTGCGGTCCAGCTTCTTGGGTCAGAGAGCTCATAGAGGGTCTCCCATACTGGAATGGATGGCAAGGTGGCTCACCAGAAATGTTGCGATGGCAGCGCCTGTCAGGAAGCCGGCCAGCACGTCGGACCAGTGGTTGCGGTACTCGGCCACGCGGACCACGCCCACCAGGAAGGCGGGGCACAGCAGGGCCAGGCAGAGGGAGGGTTTGACCAGGCGGGAGCCCTTCACGCGGAACACGAGAGTCACGTACATCTGTGGGAGCCAGACCAGTCAGAGGGACGCATGGCAGGTGGCTACCGCCTTCCGGGCTGGAGGGCGTGGCCAGAATCCCTGGGAATGGCACTGGGGCTGGAGGCTGTGGCCAGGAGCTACGGAGCCAGGGGGACAGGAGTTCGCGGATGGAGACATGAACTCCCAGCGGGCCCTTTCAGGGATGGGGTGTGGTCAGGTCACCAAAGAGCAGTGGACAGAGTCTGGGGCCCAGGTTTCCCCAGGACCAGTCACAGATGGAGAAAGATGCTGGCTAGGTTAGCCCACCGCTTCAGAACCAGAGCGTGCAGTTAAGGCCCAAGGGGGCAGGTCCAGGAACTCCAGGAGGTGGAACCCCCAAACCCCAGAGATCCACTGACAAGAATAGAAACTAGTTAGTCCTGGACGCCAGAAAAAGGAGGCAAAGCAACAGGAGGTGCGAACCAAGGAAAGGCTGGGGACTGAGGAAGTCCCAGTCGGTCAAGTTGGGGGCGTGGCCAGATCTAGAAAGGGCAAGGACAAAGCGGGATGGGGAGGTTGGGGAGGGTCCTCCCTCCCAGGCTCCACGGGACCGAACTGAAAGCCCACCTGCCCAGTCTCCCAGCCAAAATTTAGGGACCTGTAGCATCATGGAGACATGGCTAGGCTCCAGGGAATGGAGTACAGGGCTCCAGGAACAGTGTTTTGGTCCCACCGGGCAGAGCCAACAACCTCCCTTGGGTGTGGCATTCCCGGGCCAGGGGGCGTGGCCAGACCCAAAAGAGGCAGTCTGCGGCACCGTCCTGCCCAAGAGTGGGACCACCCTCAGGGCAGTGTCACAGCACCGGGGTGTGACTTTACCCTGGGAAGGAATCAGAGGTTACAGTCCAGAGTGGCCTCCTGCCCACTGGCCGCCCCCTCCCACTTCTGTGCCCCTATTCTGGGGCTCACCGCTGTGTAGGTGACCGCATAGGCGCAAAGGGCTGCATCCTTGCAGGGGAAGGCACGGCGCGCAGCGGCCACCAGGCTGGGGCTGCCGGCACAGGCACCCTGGTCGGTGACAAAGCGGTCAGGCCCTGGCCTGTCGGGTGAGGGCGGTGGGCAGCCCAGGGCCGTGTAGTTGGGGCGGCACACCGACAGGAAGTGAGGCGTAGGGTTGCCAGTCACCACCTGCCCCGCGTTGGCGAAGATGGTCGTGGTGAAGAGGCCGAAGGAGTAGACCCCTGGAGGTGAAGTGGGAGAGGGAGTTCATGCTGGGCCCTGATACCCCAGGGTCCTCCTCCTGTGAGCCCCTATGGCTCATCCTGATGCCTTGTTCCTATGACCATCATTAAAGCACAGCTGTGAATTCCCCTAAAGCCATATCCCATTATCGCTGGACCAAGGTCCTCCCCGCCCCCTTGAGACGAACGTGATGGCACCCTGAGCCTCTTGCTTCTGTCCCCTTTAGATTACTACCATCTCAGGAGTGGGTCCTCCCCTGGAACCCCAATATAGTTGGGCTAGCAGCATGACATCAGGACTGTGCTCATGCTCGAAATCTCCGAAGACCATCCTGGTAGTTTTTCTAGGCCTCTTTATATACCTGCCCTGGGCTCACTGTTTTTGAATTGATCACTTTTTCCCTGGATCAACAATCAGCCAGAGCTAGAGCTCCAGTCCTCTGTCACAGAGACCACCATTTTGGGTGAGCTCTGCCCTTCTCCTACATCATGGCCACTCATAGTGGCTGGGTCCCCACACCGGGCTCTCATCCTCCTGCTTGGGGTGGGATGGAGGTTGGCCTGGTCTTTGGCCTGGGCCTGTGTCCCCATTTTCTGCCTTGATACTCTCCTTGTAGCAATCTGGGGCCCTGACATTTGCCACCATGGTTGGCTTAGGCCTACCACTGTGCCTAGAACCTCCATTGTGCCTGGCCTTACTCACATCCCTCTTTGCCTCACGAGGTCATCATCATGGCAGTTCTAGGCCCTCCTCCCCGTAAAATTCTTGTTATGGCTGAACCTGGCCCATACCTCTTTTGCATAGCTGACCCCCTGGCTGCATCACTCACCCAGGAAGCGGACCAGCCTCCGCAGTGGGGGGCTGAAGCGGCAGCAGGCCCCCGACACGATGGTGCTCTCCCCGATGATGGGGATGGCTGAGGGTGGCGCGGGGAAAAAGGCACGCGCCAGCTCCCCCAGCAGGATCTGTGGGCAAGATCAAGGCGGGGTCTTCCTGGCCTTCAAAGCCAACCCTCCACCCACCTCCACCTGGCCCTCCTGCCATCTGGGTCTGACCAAGGCTACCCCCAGTCTCACCGTGAGGGTGGGCCCAGCAGTGACCAGAGCATAGATGAGTGCAGGAGGTACTCGGCTCGCAGCCTCAGGCCCTGGGTAAGGCTTGGCATAGGTACTGTCATAGCAGAAGAACCCCTGGGTGTGTACGGGGAAGGTGTCCGTGAACTCCAAGCGGTAAGCAAGCAGGACCACGATGCCCAGAAGCACTGACTGCCACCCAGTCATGGCAGGGGGACAGAGAGAGAAGAGACAAGGTCAGGTCCAGGCTGGGGCCATGGCGAGAGACACAGAGATGGAGAGAGACCGAGATGGGGAGGAGAGACAGAGAGATCAAGACTGGGGGAGATACAAAGTGTGGGAGAGACAGAGAGAAGCTGGGAGTGGTCTGGACCTGGGAGACACAAAGAGAAAGAAACAGAAAGAGAAGGCAGGGGAGGGGCGAGGAGGAGAAGAGAAAGAGAAGGGACTAGTAGAATGGAAAGAAGAGAGGAGATAGGATGGGGGAGAGTGAGTAGGGACTGGGCCAGGGCTCAACCAGAGAGAGGGGCTAGTGGGTAGGGAGGAGAACACAGACCAACAGAGGGAAAGATACTACTACCCGCAGAAGTGCTGGCAGCTCCCAGAAGTACAATCCTTACTGGGGGCAGGACATCATACTAAACCCCTTCCGTGATTTAATACATCTTACCTTCATAACTGCCCTAGGAGAAAGGGACTCTGACGATACCTTGTTGACAGCCAAGGAAGCTGAAGCTCAAGAGGGGACGGGAGGTACCCAGAGTTCTGCGCTAAGAGTGGACAGAGTGGGCTTGGAACCCTGGGAGTGTCACTTCTGAATGTGCCTCCTCCCCGCTGAGGGTCTGGGAGCAAGTCTGGGGGTGCAGACGGGCGGGGGGGGGCGGGGAGAGAGTTACTGGGTTCCTCACCTCCACGAAGACAAAGCAGGGAATGATGGAGAAACTCCTCTTCGATTGAGGTCTCCCTCCCGCCATGGTGAAGGCTGGGCCTGTGGACGTGGGAAGGGAATGGGACCGCCAGGGCGGAGCCTGGGGGAGGCTCTGGTCACCTGCCTGAGTAGAGTCCTCTGGCCACACCATGACCCCCACCCCCACCTCCGCCCCAGAACTACTACAAAGGAGCCCTGAACTACTACAAAGGAGCCCTGGTTCCACCTGCTGCGCCTTCTGGCCATGACTCTGAATGTCTAGGATCCTGCCCTTTGGAGGCCTCCCGACACAAGCAGCTCAGCCCATCCCCAGCCCGGATCCCAGAGCCTCTACAGTGGTTTTCTCCCCCAACAGCCCACACAGGAGATTCAGACCTCATGCCTTTTAGGAGGGTCTCTCCTTCTTACCACACAAGTCACCTCCCCTCAGCCCTTAGAAGAGACTTCTCCAGCTTAATGGGACCCCTCCCCCACAGAGAAGGACCCACTTAGAAGGGTTCTCACCCCCACGGGTTTTTAGGGGACCCCATCCTCTTTCCCCAAATACTTTATAAGGGACCCCATGCTCTGTGTCCCCCACCCCCACCAAGTTCCTCCTCTGAGTCCCTTCCCCCATGGCCCATAGGGGCCTCTCTCTCCTGTCCCCATGGGCTGTGCCTGACTGGTTCAGGCTGATGGCCAGGCCCTCCGATCCCAGATGCCTCCCCTTCTTCCCCTCCTCCCAGACTGTCAGCCTCGCTGTCTCACAAGGGGGCTATCTTCTCCCCACGAGCCTCCTCTTCCCCCAATGGAACCTCAGTCCCCAGCACTGAGGGGCCAACAGAGCCACACCTGCTCGACCCATTCTCCCAGGCTGGCCTCACCTGTGAAAGGGCCCTATGGCTTCCCACAGGCCTCCGCCACACCCACAGACTCACAGCCGCTCCTGGCGGCCAGCAGGGCAGGGATGGTCAACCCCATTGCACAGATGTGGAAACTGAGGCCCAGGAAGGTGAGGGTAGGCACTCTGGGTCCAGTGCCCCATCCACGCAGCTTGCTCTGCAGTGTGACATGCGGGGCGAGGGTCACCAGAGATCTCAGATGCCCACGTGGCCACGGCCCCTCACCCTTCCAGAGACACAATCACACATGCCGGCATCCCTAGAGTATACAACTCAGCCATAGCCTCCATCCCAACCACCATCACCACACACACACACACACACACACACACACAGAGTACAGAATTTGTCCATCCCACCAACAAGAAGCCAGTGCCTGCTGCGTTACAGGCACTTTGCTGGTGGTGAACAAGACAGGCCTGTTCATTCAGACAGGTGCCCAACACCCACAACACACAACTGTACACTCACACACATGGCACAGTGTGCACACGGCCTGTCACAGACACCCACACAGATCAAACAACTACCCCCCCCCACAGTCACAGGACATAAGGGGAGGTCCTTCAAACACTTCACAGCCCTGCATACAGCCCCACACCGGCGCTCACCCCCCCTGTCACCAGGGACAGAGCCTCAGGGCTGCCAACACATGGAGGAGTTACATCAAAAAGAGTCACCACACACAATGGGGGTCATAAACCGGTCACGGTGTCACACCCCCAATTACTAGGCACTCAGAGACAGCCACACACATTCACAGTGTCTCAGCCACACTGACACTCACAGGAGAGACGATGTCATCCACGAGCTCAGCCACATGGCCACACAAGGGCACATACGTGGACCGCGACATGGATTTGCACACCGAGCCACACAAGAAAGGCGCATGATCACAGCTACACACCGAGACATAGAAATGGGCCCCCACACACCATCAGAAGGAACACACAATGGCAGTCCTATGCACACAACTGTACAGACACCGAGACAGCCCCACACAGTCACAGGGATAGCAGTCACAGCAACACAGCCACACACACCCTCAGAGTGACACCCGTGATGACAGCCACACAGTGACAGCCACAGGAGAGTCACACATCCACCACACAGACCATCCACCACACAGGCATCCCCAGAGCCACACACTCAGTTATACAACCACACACTGACACAAAATGACAAGCACACAATCACAGTCACCCTCACCACCTGCCGCTTGGCTTCTCCGGCCCGGGGTCCCCATCTCCACGCTCCCCTCCCTGAGGCCGGTTCTCAAGCCCCAGCTCACTGCCTCCCTTCCCCCTCCCTGCGCCGGACCCACAAGGGACCCGACCCGCAGGAGCCGAACCCTGGCCGAACCATACAGACCGAGGGTCGGTAGCCCGCGAGAGGGGATGCCGGGAGCGCCCCAAGCCCCTCTCCCTCACCGGGTCGAGGCTGTCACGGTCGGAGCCCCCGCTCCGCTTAGACGTCACCCGGGCGACAGGACGAACTGACGGACCGCAGGCCCCGCGGGCAGACACGGAGATGGGAGACCCAGCAGCGCCGCGCAGACTCCGCGAAGGGGCGAGGGGCGGGGCCTCCTGGCGCTTCATTTGCATGACCCAGTCGGGCGGGGACTCGCGGCGTCTTATTAGCATGGTCCGGGGCGGGGCCTCTGTTGCTCCGGGTGGGGTCGGAGAGTGTTAGGACAAATTTGGGAGGGAATGAAGGATGCGGGTTGAGGGAGAACTAGGCGGTGGGGGCGCTGAGGGGAGGAAGAGGGTAGGGTTCGAGCGTGACCCTGGACCTCGACCCTCCCTCCCTGTGCCTCAGTTTCCCCTTTGGGGCAGTAGAGTAGAGCGAGCGCCAGAGCCCTCTGGATGCTCATATCTGGACAGACTGACCCCTGACCTTGTTATTATTAAATTTGGCCTCACGCTGTCCCCTGGCCCTAAGCCTACACATTCTGAACAGCATCTGGGGTCCCTACACCCTCCCCAATCCTCGAAAGGAAACTGGGTGTGAGGGTGGTCATTCTCAGGCACAGGAAGCAGCAGGAGCAACAATCCACAGGTGGAAGAGGGTCTTGGCTAGTTTATTTTCTCTCTGGAGGGGTCTTCAGGGAGAGCAGTCCCGGCTGCTCAGGCTGTGGAGAGAGAGTGGGTCAGGGCCCAGCTTAGTCCCGAGGACCCCAGGGCTGGAAATCAGGGAGCAGATGCCCAGGTTGGGAGCTTCAAGGGTCCTTCTGTGGCACTGGAGGGCAAGCCAGGAGAGGATGGGTGGGTTAGGGCAGGGGAGGTTCCGTACCAGATAGGAAGGAGTGGCTTTTGATGAACAGTGGCTGGGAACGGTCCTGGTCTGAGTCTGAGTCTGAGTCCCAGGAGGGGAGCAGAGGGCTCAGGTCTTGGTGCCCCTTGTAGCCTGCGGGAGCGACAGGTGCAATTCTGGTCTTTCATCCACAAACCCTGAATGTGACCCTTGAGTGGCATCGTGATCAAGAGCCTGTGTCCCTTACATCACTTGAATGTGACCCAAGGTGATACCAAAGTATGACGACCTCAGTGACTCTTGAATTTTACTGCACAGATCCTTTAAAAAGATCCCAGTGACCTTGAGTGACCCCGGGATGGAAATCCTTAATGGGACCCAAAACACCCCAACAGATGTGACCCCCAAATATAGCCTCTGAACATGACTACCATGTGTGAAACTGGAGAATGACCCCCCACAACCCAGAGTGCACCTCATCCCCCCTCACCCTTGAGGTTCAAGGCCCTGGGACAGCCCCCAGAGGACATGAGGCCATCAAAGGAGTTCTGCAGCATGTGCACAGCAGACCTGCAGGGAGACCAGGAGCTGGGGGTCCTGGGCGGGGGGAGGGGCATGGCGGGGACCAGGGGTGGGGGAGGGGGGGTTGGAGGTGAGTCCCACGGGGAGAGGGAGGCCTGGACTCAGGTGGGTTGCAGTTCTGATAGTCACCGCTGGATCTGATTTGTGGGAGGGCAAGGCAGTTGAAGGTCAGGAGTCAGAGGTTAGAGTGGGGGCGGGGCATCACCATATGTCACTCAGCTCCTTTTGGAGGTCATCCCTCCAGGAGCCACTGCCTCCTGGTGGCACCTCCTCTGTCTCCGGACAGTTGGATGTCTCATACCCCTGCTGCTTCATCTTGGTCAGGACCTAAGGCCGGGGGTGGGAAGTGTGTGTGAGACAAAAGTGGTAAGAACCAGAATGGTGAAAAGTGACCCTTATTTAGCACTGATGATATGTCAGGCGTCCCTCAAAGTGTTTTGCATGCAATCCATGCAGCTGCTCATACCCACTATACGGATGAGGAAACTGAGGCCCAGAGAGGTGAAGTGACTTGACCACAGTCCCGCAGCCGCTAAGTGGCAGAGCCGAAATTTGAACCCTGTCCTTCTGGCTCTAGTATGACGGTGGAGGCCAGCAGAGAGTCCCATGTCCCCAACTCACATATGGTCCCCGCCCTCTCCGCTCACCTTGCGGCACTTCACCTGTGTCTTCTGCATCTTCTGGATGTTCACCAGGTTCTCTGTGATCTCGTCCTCCTGAGCCTCTGTAGGGGAAGAGGACTCAGGGGGGCCAGAGAAGCAGAAGGACCCCCCTCCTGACCGTGGGCTCCAGGCACTCACGGAGCTTCTGATAGATGAAGGTCACCTCCTCCCGCACCAGCTCCAGCTCCTCCCACAGGAACTTCTTGCTGAGGGGACAGTGCAGCCTAGATCCACATTCCCTGCTCAGCCTTTGGCCCTCTATTTCCTGGACTTCTGGTCTCCCTTTTGCCCACCCGCCTCCTCAAGCCTCCTCCAACTGTCATGTTCCCATCCCCCTAGGATCTGTCCCCTCCCCCAACCTGCCTGTCCACCTTGCCCCTCCTGCCTCTACTCCCCCACCTGCAATCTCCCAGCCCCTTGTCCCCTCCTCCTGACCTCCAGCCTCCCGTTCTCTCAGCCTCTCATTGTCTGGCCTCTGTCTCCCCACCTTCTGCCCCTCTGACCTTCCAAACTCCCCAGCCTCTGCCAACCTCAGTCTCTCCTCCCTCCAGCTTCCCATATCATGTCCAGTTTCCTGATCTCCTGACCTCCCTCCCCATCTCATCTCCAGCTTCCAACCTTCCTCCTCCTTCCTCCTGCCATCTGGCCTCCCAGCTTCCCATACTTCCCCACTGCCTCCTTATCCCCCCATCTTGTCCCTCAAACTTTCCATGGCCCCCAGGTCTCCCTACTGTGGCCTCTCCCATTTGTCTCATCCCACATCCCACCTTTGGCTCCCTCTCCTTGGCCTCCCTTCTCTCCCACAGCTTCCAGGCTGCCCTCCTGGTGACGCCCACCTGTCCCGGATCTCCTGGGCCAGCAGCTGCAGGCAGCGAGTGGTGCGGGTCCTCTGCACCTCCTCGCTGTCACGCAGGGTCTTCTGTAGCCCCTGCAGGCCTTGAGCCAGGGCCCCATACAGCTCCTGGCGTCCCTGCTCCACACCCCACTTGTGTCCCTCCTTCTCTGTCTGGCGGCTTATAGGACTCAGCACCTCTGCAGATTAGATGGAATCATGACTGAGCCCCAACCACACATGAGCCCAGCTTTGAATGCACCTGGCCCTAACCCTGACCAGACCCTGACCCTGACCCTGACCCGAGACCCACCCAACTTCTTTCACTTTGGGCTAACCCAACTGACCCCAACAGGACCAGCTTCCAGCCTGACTTTAATCCCTGGCTGGTCCTCACCTTCAAGCTGTTGGATCTTGATTTGCTGCAGGCAGCTCTCCTTCTCCAGCATGGTCACTGAGTGGTTCAGGAACTCAAAAGCCTTCGGGGAAGAGGTCAAGCTTGGGGGCAGGAGCAGGGTGTGGGGGAACAGGGCCAGAGGTTGCCGAGGGCAGGGCAGAGGAGCCTCACCTTGGTCTGGGCCTGTAGCTGGGCCTTGAGTGACTCCAGTTCGCAGTGCAGGAGCTTCTGGGAGTCAGGAATCATCATGGTGGACTTAACTATGAGCAGAGGTAAGGGTCAGCCGAGGCTAGGAGGAGTGGGGGCAGGGGCAAGGTCAGGTCAGAGACCAGCAGAAGCTCAGGAGAGGGCGAGGGGCAGGGTTGGGGGCTGTTGAGGTTGAGGGAGAGACAGGAGTGCAGGCCAAGGTCGGGGGCAAGACTCAGCTGAGGCTGGGGGAGGGCTAAGTGGGTACCGGTGGTGTGGCTCCTCCCAGGCTGGGACAGAGGGTGGGGGTAAAACCAGCAGGTCTTCCAAACAGTCTTGTCGGGAGAGAAGGTTCTCACCTTTGACTTTGGAAGAGTTGGTCTCCAAGGGCTTCTAGGAAAGGAGGACATGTGGGTAGTAGAAATTCATCCCTGTGCTTCTCCTTGCACACCCCAACCCACTGTGTAGGGGTTGGGTGTGAGCTGGGTCTGCTGAGTCCTGGGTGTCCCAGACCCCAAGTGCACCCCTCCCCCACTAGCCCACCCATGGTCAGAAGTATACTCTTGTGGTTTGTCCCCAGTGTGTGCAGACCTGGACGCCACCCCCAACAGCACACCTGCAGAGCCCTGTGTCTGGACTGGGTTCAGGTAATGGCCCTCCTCCTTAAGGGCAAACGACATAGACACCGTCTCCAGGGAGCTCCCACAGCCCCAGAGCACAACCGCACATAAGCATTGAAACACAACTACGGCCACGAAAGCTCAGACACAGCCATGCACGCCAGGTGGCTTAGAACCTCAGAGCATCCACTCACACTCAACTCAGACACACAGCCATAACCACAGACCCACAGGCAATCATGTCCAGAAACTATCACAGGTAGTACCACTCAATAAGAAACACAATCACACATCTGCTCCATTCATCCCTTCATCTATTCATTTAAGACATTTTTAGTGTGGGCTGGCTGAGCGTTGGGTGCTGTTCTGGGTGCTGAAGTCACACATCATAAGGGTTCCTGAGAAAGACACACACCCCCCCCCAGGGTCCCCTCCCTAAGCCCCACAGCGGTAGAATGTGGTGTGGCTGGGAGGTGTTTCCCGGGTGGGGGTGACCTTAGTGGTGTTGTGATGCCTCTTCAGAAGGTCCTGATCATTACACTGCTCCCGCGAGTCTGGGTTCTGGAAGATGGGAGACCCATACGACTGAGGCTCCAAGTCCCTCTCTAGCCTCCAGTCTATACTCGGCACTGTGTTCTCAGAAGCAGCTGGCCCCACGATCTCTGGCTCTGGGGTCCTGGACCAGTGAATTGTATAATTCAAGGTCTTGTCTGAGGAAGAGCCTGAACAGGGGGGTGGTTGGGGGAATGAAGGGGTGAGGGCTTTCTGAGGACCAACCCAGAGCACTCCAGCCCCTCCCAGCTCCCCAGCCCCAGGGAAGCCGCTCAACAAACCCCAGTACTTGTCACACTTCCCGTTAGCAGGCAAACACCCGTTGGAGGACAAGGGAGATGAGCAGTAGCAGGGCACAGAGTAGTCAGGATCTTGGGGTAGGCCAGCCAGAAGAGGGTCGCTTCAACAAGGGGAAACAGTGGGCTGCACTGAGACCAGCCCCCAAGTCCTGACACTCCCAGACCTTCCCTAATACCCCAGAGAGGCCTCAGCCCTGAACACAGGGCCTCCCAGCTATGGCAGGAGCAGGAGCTGGATGAAAGATGATCCCAGCCCCAGGCACTGGGCTAGGTAGTGAGAAGGATCTAGAAGACCCCACAGGAGAGAGTGAGGCCTCAGAAGATCCTAAAAGCAAAAAAGGATCTTAACACTGGGCACTAATGGAAAGGCATTCCTGGCAGGAAACACCATGGACAAAAGCTTGGAGGTGTGGAACCACATGCTGTGTGCTGGTAAATTCAGGATGGCTGAAGGTAGGGTCCTGGAGGAAGCAGGAGGTTGTTAGCAGGTCAACTCAAGCAAGGCCTTGAAAACCAAACTGGGGAATTTAGATCTGCCTCCCCAGGCAAAGTGGGAGCCATGGAGTATGAGCAGGGGAGGCAAGGCATATCTATTTAGTAAATGTCGGCAGAACTGGAGTCGAAGCCCTGTGCTAGCTGAGGCTGGGAACCGGAGGAAACTCGGCTCTATAAAATCTTCCTTAATTCATTTTTTAAGCTCTTATTTTCTGAGCACCTCACTGAGTGCTGGGCAGTATCTTAAGCACTCACTTCACACTCGTTTTATGATTTGGGAGCTTTTCTTCTGCCTGCAATGTTCTGGGCTACCCTTCCAGAATCACTGTCTCAGGAAGTCCGCACTTCCAGAGGCAGTACAACATGATTAAGCCAGGGGACTCTCCAGCCGAGTGGCCTGGGTTCGAATCTTAGCTCTGCCCCTTCCCGTCTGTGTGACATTTTACCGAACCTGTCCATGCCTCAGTATCCCCAACTGTAGAAATGGAATGCCATACTAGCCACTTTACTGGGTTGTTGTGATTAAGTAAATTAACCTATGCCAGCGCCTGACATACAGTAGTGGGAAAGTGTCCTCTAACGTCACACTGAGAACCTGGGAAATGGGACCAGAGGAGCCCTGGGAGGCTTGAAAGGGAAAAGAGAAGATGCATTTCTGAGCGCCAACTGCAGGCAGGTCCCCAGTCGAGCCCCCTTCTCTTCCCCTTAACCTTCCCCTTTCACCTCCCGCGTCAGGTGTTTTCTCCCGCTGTCTCCGAGAGAATTCTTGGAGGGGAAGGGGGCGGGGTCATTAATCTGAGCCCCGCCCCCCGGGGCGAGAATCCTGCGCCCGCCGGGCTCCAGACCCCCTTCCACCCCCCACCTACCACATACCACCTGCTCATGCTCTCCCCTCAAGGACCGCGAAGCCAGTCCCCAGCTGTGACGCTGAAATTTGATCCCGTGGGGACACCATCGCCTTAAAACGCGCAAAGCCTAAAGGTAGAGTCACAGAGAGGGGTGGGGCTGACATTTTAGCTCCGCCCCCGCCGATGCAGCCAAAGGCCTTATTGGCGCCTTCCTGTTTCCGCAGGTCTTAGGAGCCGCGGCGTAATTGGATAAAAGCCAGGCTAGGGGGCGGGATTCCAGGCTGTTTTCCGCCAATCGATTAGTCAATATCTAAGAGGGTGGAACGGCAGGCGGCAGATCTACGATCCAATTGGCTTCGGGCTCAGCTGGGAGGTGGGATGAATGCTTGGGAGGGGACTGAAGAAGTCCGCGACAGATCTGCGAGCTGCGGAGTGAGGTAGTGAGCCTAGCCCACCCGGCCCCCGAGATCTGGCCCGGCACTTATGTTCTCGGACTCCAGGGTGCTGAGGGTTGAAGTCTGGGTGCAGTGACAGGGTCGGTGTCCTCGGGATGAGACTTGGGGTTTCCCGGGATTAGATGGGGTGTCCGGAGGTGTTTTGAGGATATTTCTGGTGATATTTGGGATCCTGAGATGTGACCAGGGGTCTTTACTGTTAGAATTAGGCCACTGGGCTGGGTTTTGGGAGTCACTGGGGGGATATCTTAATACCCAGGGCTGCGAGTTTGAGCTGCTGGGGCTAACTGAAGTTTTTGGGTCTTGGAGACGGCGTGGATGCTGGGGTCCAGAGAGCCTGAGATCTTGAGGGCCGACATTTGGAGAGGTGGGGTTGGAGGTTGTCTCAGGATTGTTCTGGATCTTTCCCACCCGCATTCCCGGGCTGGTAGCCCCTTATCTCTGCTGGGTTAGCTGTGACCCTGCCCTTAAGCAGGCTCGCAGGCTGAAGACCATGGGGCAAAGGTAAACTCTGAAAGACCTGATGCCTCTTTCCCAGGCCTGCAAGATGGAGGAAGGTGGGAATCCAGGAAGCCTGACTAAGATGGTCCATCTACTGGTCTTGTCGGGGGCCTGGGGCATGCAAATGTGGGTGACCTTCATCTCAGGTAGGGACCCTCCACCTGAACATCATGGGTACCCAGGGTGTAGACAAGAATGAAAGGAGACCTGGAAGTGTCCTAACAGTCATGTGGTTCCCTATACCCTACAGGCTTCCTGCTTTTCCGAAGCCTTCCCCGACATACTTTTGGCCTTGTGCAGAGCAAACTCTTCCCTTTCTACTTTCACATCTCCATGGGCTGTGCTTTCATCAACCTCTGCATCTTGGCTTCACAACATGCCTGGACTCAGCTCACATTCTGGGAGGCCAGCCAGGTATGCAGGCTTGGGCTCCACTGTCTTCTGGACATCCGTTCCCAGGACCCCACTGAGTACCTATGGCTACACCTTTGTGAGAATTAAAAAACAAACAACCAACTGCACCTTCCTGGTGGATACAAAGCTGGGCTCTGGATACCCTTGAGGAGTGCACAGCCTGCACAACTATCCCTAGCAGCCCTATCTATTCCTCAGTGTCTCCCTGCTGGCTGCTGCTCCCTCTCTTTCCTCTGGCTGGGCCTGCTGCCAAGTTGTGGTGACTCAGCTAGGCTGGGGCAGTGACCCCAGCTCATTGTTTAAAAACCAGCCTGACTGGGAATTTACAATCCCCCACTCCCATCCACACATTTCCCCAGCCACAAGGAAAGGAACCATCTCTGCATCTCATATTTCTCTATCCTGCCTTCCCCCTGCCCCCATTACGTTCCTCAGATGCGGGCAGGAAAGGCTTGACAAGGGTTTTAAGAATAATCCCAAAGAGACAGAGAGGATTTGGGGTAACAAACTTCAAGGACTTTCTGTTCGCTCCCTGTGGGTCCAATCTCAGCTTCTGGAGTCTGGGCAGGGACCATCGAGGAGATGGGCCCTGTCTTAGGCTCTTTTGGGGAAAAACAGTTATGGTGCTCTGTCCCAATCTGGGGAAGAGAGGTTCTGGCCAGAGAGATACGCTCAAGGTGGAGACAAGGCTGTGTTTGGAAACTTCCAGTCTGGGTATCAGGGGAGGAAAGGCTCAGAAGGTTTTGGGTGAGGGGGTGAATAGAGGAGATTGTGATGGAACCTTTCCTTGGGAGCTGCTGGTTTCAGGGTATGAAAGCTGGAGCTCTGTTTGGGGCCTCTAAAGTGGGTTTGGGGAAGGACAGAGAGGCTTAGCTTTGACCTAATGTTGTCTCATCCCCCTCTGGGCTTTGAGGATGCAGGAGGACCCTCCCTGGGATCCTTCCTTCCTGCCTCCCCGGCGTGACTCACCTTGTCCTCCTCCCACCACCCTACCAGCTCTGCCTGATGCTCCTGAGCCTCTCACTGTCTGCCGTCAATGCCCGCTGGCTGGAGCCCCGCACCACAGCTGCCATGTGGGCCCTGCACAGGGTGGAGAAGGAGCGGGGTCTGGGCGGGGAGGTACCTGGAAGCCACCAGGGCCCCGACCCCTACCACCAGCTGCGGGAGAAGGACCCCAAGTACAGTGTTCTCCGCCAGACCTTTTTCCGCTACCATGGCCTGTCCTCCATTTGCAATCTGGGCTGTCTCCTGAGCAATGGGCTCTGCCTTGCAAGCCTTGCCCTAGGCCTTGGGAGCCTCTAGCGCCCACTTCTCTCGGGCCCTGCTGAGGCCCCAGATGTGAATAAACACTTCTTTGGAAAGAGCTACTGTCATTTTTCTCCAGCTGGAAAGCGGGGAAGAGGGGTGGGCAAAGGTAGAGCCGAGGGCCTTCATTACCACAAACATGCGGCATGATCTGGGGTGTTAGCTGTTGCACACCCCAAGCTCTTCCTATAATGGTGCGCCTTTGTTGAGCACCTGCTGTGTGCCAGGCAGGGCACTAATCATGACACATTACTATATTACAGTAACAGCAGTTCTGTGACCCAGGGGACAATCCTGTTTTCTACCCCATCAACACCGGGGATGGCCACAGGACTCGCTGTGGCCAAGAAAGTGTGAAGAGTCTCTTTCTTTTTTAAAAAAAGATTTCATTTATTTATTTGACAGACAGAGATCACAAGTAGGCAGAGAGGCAGGCAGAGAGAGAGGAAGGGAAACAGGCTCCCCACTGAGCAGAGAGCCCAATGCGGGGCTCGATCCCAGGACCCTGGAATCACGACCTGAGCCCAAGGTGGAGGCTTTAACTCACTGAGCCACCCAGGTGCCTCTGAAGAGTCACTTTCAAAGGGAAGTGTGCAAGGCAGAGTATGAAGAGCTCCATTTTTCCTTCCCCACGATGACCAGTGTGAGTGAGAAGCACACCTCCTCTGTTGAGTGCCATGGAGACTGTGGGGCTGCCTGTTACTGATCATATGCTGGCCCTTCCCGATGGATGTCATCTCCATACATCCGTGTGGCCCTTGGAGGCCACTTGCTGGGCTCCTCTAGGTCCCCATTGCTGTTGTTCCCACGAAGCAATGGGGACCCAGAGGAGCCCAGCAAGTGGCTTCAGATGTAGTCATTGGGATTTGACTCCAACAAAGCCTGCAGATCTCATGCCTTGAAGAAAGTTCTGGGGCTTCACGTAAGGCCTGATGCCAAATTTCCTCGTTGTGTCTGGCCTCAGGCAAAGAGGTGCCTTTCTCTGAGGCTCTATTTCCTTATCTGGAAAAGGTTCAATTCTAAGGGCCCTGCAGAGTATTTCGCAGGGACCTAGCCCGCTTTAGGGACCTAGCCCACAGGGACCTAGCTCGCACAGGCCTGTGAGGTAGGGATTCTTGTTAGGGACCGCTGGAGGGATGGGGGCAATAGGCCCCACGAGGTTAAGTAGCACGTCCAAAGTTAAACCGCGCTAGAAAGTGGGGGAGCTGGGATTCGAACCTGATTCCAGAATCCACGCTCTTCATTTGCGTGCAAAGAGTAGGAGCTCTACACATAGTTAGGAAAAGTGAAAAGTTTATTGTTGGGGGGCGGGCCCTAGGCTGCTCCCAGCTTGGTGCAGCGTCCAGCCCCTCCCCCCCCACCCGCGTTCGCGAGCCCCGCCCCGGACCGGCCCCGCCCCGCCCCGCCCTCTCCAGGGAGCCGCCCCTCCTCTCCCGCCTGGGCGGAGCCCGCGCGGAATCCGGGTGGCTGCGGGCGGCGGCGACGGCGGCGGCGGTGGCGACGGCGGCTGCGGGGTCGGCGTCGCGGCTGGGGCCAGACTGCAGCGAGTTCGAAGAAGGAACGCCCGCGGGCAGCGCCCCCCGACGCGAGGTAACCCCTTCCGAGGGACCGCATCCCGCCCCGCACCTTCGCGTTCCAGTAGGTCTGGGGGGCCGGGGGCTAGAGGGTGGGCCCTGGGCCCGGGGAACAAAGGCGGGCGGTGGGGGAACGCCTCCTTCCCTCGCCCCCACCCAGCTGGGCTGCTCGGGGAGCGTTAATGGGGCGCGGGCGGGGCAGAGAGCCCAGCTGGGAACAGGAGATGGGACCATATGGTGATGGGAGGAAGCTCCTGAGCCCCCCTGCACCGGCGGGGGCGCCCCACATCCAGCAGGGGGACTGGGCCGAGCCCTCCGGGGACCCTTATCTAGTGGCAGGCGTGAGGGACGGTGGCCAGATGGTCAGGAAGAGGTGGGACCGGCTGACAGGTGGGCTGGGTCTGGGCCTGGGGTAAGGGCCCCAGTCTGGCAGCCCTGCCCAGCATGGGGAAAGGTTTCCTGCCTCTTGTCTTCCCCTCCTTGAACTCGTTCTCCCGGAACACCGGGTGGGGCTGAGGGCTGGGCAGGAAAGCGGGCAGGTTCGGTCCTCTTTTAAAATGGAAAAACGCCCCACAGGCTGTTGAGAAATAGCTTTGCTAAGGGTTCCTCTGCCGCTGTGCCCTCCGTTCACCCAGGCCTCCTGGAGCCTCCCTGTGCAGCTCAAGGCGTGGCCATAGACAGCTGGGGAAACTGAGGCCTAGGGAGGGGGTGAGGGCTAAGGACCCAGATGAAGCAGCCCAGCTTCTTCAGATTAACCAGAAAGGAAGGATCAGGGGTAGAGGGGAGTGGTGGTGCAGGGGTTCTCATTATGTGGCTTCCTTAGAGTTGAGGACTGTCACTGCAGCCTCTGTGGGTTGGGGCTGGGGTGAGTCAGCCCTGCCCTGAGGGAGATGGGGCCCACCCCTTTGACAAATAGAAGGTGGCAGGACCCATTTGGGGCTAGAGCTGGGCTTTAAACCCGGGCTTTATCCACTAAAACCCCCTTCCCTGTGGAGGCCAGGGATGGGGTTAAACTCAGCGGTGGGGGGGTGGGGGGGGTGGTCAGGGCAGGTGTCCCTGCCAAAGTCAATACCCAGGCCATGAGGGGGGGCTCTAGCCAGCTGGCAGGCCCCCCTCCCCTCAGCCCACACCTGGGCCAAGCCAGCTGCTCATTCTGGGGCAAAGTCCACACCTGTACCTTCTGCAGGGTCTGGCTCCTCAGTGGCCAGAGAAGGCACCCCATGTGCCCCCCCCACCAGCCTGCGTCCTGGCATTGGATAAGCGTCCCCATTTTCCAGAGGAGGACCCTGAAGGCCAGAGAGAGCAAGGGATGCTTCTGAGGTCACTTGGCCTCCAAGGGGCAGAGTCAGGATTTGAATCCGGGTCTGGCGTATACACTGGAGCCATTCCTGGTGCCCCTCCAGAGGCTCTCGGCCAAGATGGCATCAGCCGGAGACCCCTCGACAGGCCCTCGGGATGCAGCCGACCAGAACTTCGACTACATGTTCAAGCTGCTGCTTATCGGCAACAGCAGCGTGGGCAAGACGTCCTTCCTGTTCCGCTACGCAGACGACTCCTTCACACCTGCCTTTGTCAGCACCGTGGGCATCGACTTCAAGGTCAAGACGGTCTATCGCCATGACAAGAGGATCAAGCTGCAGATCTGGGTGGGCCAGGCAGCCGTTGTGGATCTGGGGCAAAGGGACAGGGGTCTTTGTGCTGGCCCAGGAGGGGCTGGGGTTCTTCCAGAGACATCCCTGACAGAGTGGAGGGCTGTGGGGAGGGGCCCTAGGGGTGTGAGAGTGGCCCAAAGTCAGGGAGGGGGATTGGGGTAGATGTGAAGAGTGGGGGAGGGGCGGATTATCTATGAGGTGACTTCATCAGGATGAGGAGACTATATGCTCTGCCCTATAGGGTCTGAGGGGCAGACAGCTACTAACCCAAGGTGGGTTAGAAGTCCTGGTGACCAGTGGGGAAGAGGTTTGGGTCCCATCGCAGGATCCCCTACAGACCTGTGTGCTCCTCGGAGACATGCTCTCGCTCCCAACATGGCCGCCAATGATGATGAGTGTGGTGTCACGCACCGGGGTGTCTGCATCGAGACTGTACTCTCTGGTCCAGGTGGCGCTTGTATGGGGTCATGGAGTCTGTTCTTCGAGATGAGGCCCAAGTCTGTGAGAGGCCAATGACCCCTTAGACTGGGAACTCCACAGAGGCAGGGCCATGCCTCCCATCAGGCTGGGACTGTGAGCACAGGGTGGTGGCCCACTTAGGGCCCTGCAGGGGTGGCATGGGGAACAGGGTAGCTTCTGGTGGCCTGACCCTGCTGTATGTCTAGGACACGGCGGGCCAGGAGCGCTACCGCACCATCACCACAGCCTACTACCGCGGAGCCATGGGCTTCCTGCTCATGTATGACGTGGCCAACCAGGAGTCCTTCACCGCCGTGCAGGACTGGTGAGTGCTTGCAGACCGCTGACACCCTGACCTTCACCCTATCCCCCTGACTGTCCCTCATGGCCCTCAATTCCACAGGGCCACGCAGATCAAGACCTACTCCTGGGACAACGCTCAGGTGATCCTGGTGGGGAACAAGTGTGACCTGGAAGATGAGCGGGTCGTGCCTACTGAGGATGGCCGGAGGCTTGCCGATGACCTTGGTTAGTGCCCAGCCTGGGCCCCAGGCCCTGGACCTCCCAGAACCAAACCCCAATCCCCACCCTAGGGCCCGGGTCCAACCACAGTCATCAACCCTCTGCCCTTTGAGGCTCTGCTCAGAAAAATACCCATAGGTATGCCACCTTCTGCATTTAATTTCAGGGAATTCAGTGACAGATACTCCCCACTGTCCTGGGAACCCAGACTGGGCAAAAACATTGCTGGAAATATATCCTCCAAACATCCCACACATGTGGGAAGTGGCAAGTATATCAGATCACAGCACTGTTGGCAGGAGGGGCAAGAATTGTTAGCAACCTCCTGAAAATCTCACGGTGGGGACGTCTCGAAACATAGAGCACAGTCACGTGGCAGAGCCCTACGCAGCTGTGAGAAGGGACGGACGCGTTCTTCACGCTCTGCTGTGGAAACATCTCTGGGATATGGGGCTCAGGGGGAAGAGCGAACGGCAGAGAAGTGGCTTGGCTGCTTCCTTTAGTTCGCAGCTCAGCAAATGTTTTCTTGAAGGACCAGACAGGAAGTAATCTGCAGGCACAGAGTCACTGTTCCCCTCAGCTCCACCTGGAAGCAGCCAGCGAGCTTACAGGAATGAATGTGACCGTCAGTAAGACCTGGCTGCCAGAAGTAGGTGATGGGCCATATCTGGCCTGTGACTCAGTTTGCTGGCCCGTGCAGGAGTGTATAAAAATATGTATGAATAAGAATATACACTTAGGTTTGCCCGAAGAAACTCCAGAAGGATATGGAAACATCTAGTAACAGTGGCGGCCCATGTGTGTCTGAGACCTGGGGACCAGGGCACTGGGATGGGAGGAGGAGTTTTCAGGCTACCTTTTTGAATTACATAAGTGGAATTTTAGGCTAAAAGGAAATCTTTTTTTTTTTTTTTTTTTTAAGATGTTACTTATTTATTTGACAGACAGAGATCACAAGTAGGCAGAGAAGGAAGCAGGCAGAGAGAGAGGAAGGGAAGCAGGCTCCCCGCCGAGCAGAGAGCCCGACGTGGGGCTCGATCTCAGGACCCTGGGATCACAACCTGAGCTGAAGGCAGAGGCTTTAAGCCACTGAGCCACCCAGGCGCCCCAGGAAATCTTTTTTTTTAAGGTTTTATTTATTTAAGAGAAAGAGAGAGAGCACGACTTGTGGGGAGGGGCAGAGGGAGAAGCAGACTCCCCACTGAGCAGGGAGCCTGAAGCAGGGCTCCATCCGGGACCTCAGGATCATGACCTGAGCTGAAGGCAGATGCTTAACTGACTGAGCCACCCAGGCGCCCCTAAGCTCAAAGGAAATCTTGCCTGGAGTATTCTAGTATTGAAAGCCCTCCATATCATTGTAGGAGGCAACGTAACCACCACCACAGGGGAGGGCTGGTGAGAACCCAGACTCAGGAGCTTGAATCCCATTCTGCAACCCGGTAGCTGTGTAACCTTGAGCACATAGCCTCCCCTCTCTGTGCTTCCATTTCCCCATCTGGAAAACAGGGAAAACCATGTCTCCTTCAGGACACTGTTAGAAAGATGAAATAAGCCAACACGGGCCCTGATTGAACATTAACCCGTATTCGTTCTCCATCACCTTGTGTTCTTGCTTTGGTAATTTCATCTGTCTGTGCCTGTGCTTCCACCTGTGTGAAATGTAGGTTACGAGAGCCCCAGCTCATCAAGCTGTCATGGGGACTGAATGGACATGACATGAGGCCAGTATCACAGTCTGGCACACGGGCGGTTGTACTTGAGTATTAGCTAGCATGATTGTGAACTCTTTTTTTTTTTAATTTGATGGAGAGAGAGAGATCACAAGTAGGCAGAGAGAGAGGGGAGAAGCAGGCTCCCTGCCGAGCAGAGAGCCCGATGCGGGGCTCGATCCCAGGACTCTGAGATCATGACCTGAGCTGAAGGCAGAGGCTTAACCCACTGAGCCACCCAGATGCCCCATCTTTTTTTTATTAAAGGTTTTATTTATTTATTTGACAGACAGAGATCACAAATAGGCAGAGAAGTAGGTGGAGAGAGAGGGGGAAGCAGGCTTCCTGCCAAGCAGAGAGCCCGATGCAGGGCTCAATCCCAAGACCCTGAGATCATGACCTGAGCCAAAGGCAGAGGCTTAACCCACTTAGCCACCCAGGCACCATGACTGTGAACTCTTGTTGATGCTTGCACACAAAGCTCTAGGCACCCCATAACGGCCCACAAATCCTCAAATATTACCATCTGGCCCTTTACGGAGAAAGTTCAGGGACCCTGGACTATACACAGTCTTCTTTTTTTTTTTTTTTTTTTTTTACCAACTATTTGTTGGACAGACTGGGTCTTTGTTTGAGGGAATATCTCCCATTTGAGATCTGGCTATCTGCTCCCTCGTGGTGTGATTGAACTTGCTCCCCTGTTCCCTGGGTTTTCTGGGCACTCCAACGTGGGTCTCATTTCCAGTTATGATGGAGAGTCAACCTTTACAGTTGGGGCCTAGATCCCCAGCTGCCTAGAACTGGTGAGATCAGCTACGATTCCCATCCATGGGCTGGATACTTACAGATGTTGCCCCTACCTTGTAGAGGACATCTAGTGACTAGGGGTGAGGGGGCTCCCTACTCTGTCATAAAGTTTAAAATACTGGTGTATGGATGGGGCGCCTGGGTGGCTCAGTGGGCTAAAGCCTCTGCCTTCAGCTCAGGTCATGATCTCAGGGTCCTGGGATCGAGCCCCGCATCGGGCTCTCTGCTTGTCGGGGAGCCTGCTTCCCCCTCTCTCTCTGCGTGCCTCACTGCCTGCCTCTCTACCTACTTGTGATCTCTGTCAAATAAATAAATAAAATCTTTTTTTTTTAAATAAAATCTTTTAAAAAATAAATAAATAAAATAAAATACTGGCGTACGGAGCAGGAGACAGAATTTGAGGCAGGCGTGTACATGCAATGCCCCCTACAAACTCAACCCCAATAATTGTGTACTTGTATTTTTTTTAAAAAGTGGAATGCAAAATATCAAAACACCAGTAGTAATTGTTTTCTGGATCATGAAATTATAAATAGCTTTTCTACTCATCTTGATATTTTTTGGTAGTTTCTAACTTTAATTAATTTCTTCACTATTTATAATCAGAAAAAAATAGTATTACAAAAGAACTCAGATTGTTTAAGGCAGAGCCATGCACAGATAAGGAAATACCAAGCATGGGATGCCTGGGTGGGCACCTGCCTTTGGCTTCGGTCATGATCCTGGGGTCCTGGGATCGAGTCCCACATTGGGCTCTCTGCTGGGTGGGGAGCCTGCTTCTCCCTCTGCCTGCCGCTCGCCATGTTTGTGCTCTCTCTCTTTCTCTGATAAATAATTAAATAAAATCTTAAAAAAAAAAAAAAAAAGGAAATGCCAGGCTTGCCTAGGAAGACAGTGGCATGACAGTGATGCTCACTAGGCTTGGGGTAAAAGATTTGAGTTCATGGTCTGCCTCCATCATTCAATCCATCATTCAGCGAATAGTTTCCAAGCACGTGCTCTGTTCCAGGCACAAGACAAGGCTCCTGCCCTCCCCAAGCTGGCATTCTAGGAACAGAGACGGGTAGTAAATGGATAATTACACACACATAATTCTTTAATTGTAATTGCATTTTTATAGTACAGCATGACAAGTGCTAGGGGAGGGCCCTGTTTACCCTGCACTGTGTAATGTAGTGGGCATTTGAATTTCTGGCCCAGCAGGGTGGGTGTTGTGTGTGTGGCTGTATCTCGGACCATTCCGGGGGGTAAGCCCCTGTAGGCAGAGCCTGAGTCAGCCTTTTAGGGGTACAAGAAGGATTGCCATGTACACCTTTATTGTTAGGTCAGCAGCCCACTTTTTGTAGCTGAGGGACTGTGGGCGAGTCCCCAGAGCCTTTGTACTACCTTCTAGCTTTAGGAGGACAAACTTTTTTAAGTTAAAAAATATTTTTATTTTTATTTTTTTATTTTTGATAGAGAGAGAGAGTGGGGGACAGGCAGAGGGAGAAGGAGCTGGGCTCCATCCCAGGCCCTGAGATCATGACCTGAGCCAAAATTGAGAGTTCAGTGCTTAACCCACTGAGCCACCCAGGCACCCAGGACAAGCTTTTTGTTTTTGTTTTTAATTATTTGTCAGAGAGAGGCAGAGAGAGAGAGCGAGCACAGGCAGACAGAGTGGCAGGCAGAGGCAGAGGGAGAAGCAGGCTCCCTGCCATGCAAGGAGCCCGATGTGGGACTCGATCTCAGGACGCTGGGATCATGACCTGAGCCTAAGGCAGCCGCTTAACCAACTGAGCCACCCAGGCGTCCCAAGCTTTTTGTTTTTAAATGAAAGACAAGTTAGGGGCGCCTAGGTGTTTGCTGCTGCTGCTGCTTATTTATTACCATTATTGCTACCCCTTTTTAAAAAAAATTTTTAAAGGTTTTATTTATTTATTTGACAGACAGAGATCACAAGCAGGCAGAGAGGCAGGCAGAGAGAGAGAGAGGAGGAAGCAGACTCCCCGCCGAGTCGAGAGCCCGAAGTGGGGCTCGATCCCAGAACCCCAGGATCATGACCTGAGCCAAAGGCAGAGGCTTTAACCCACTGAGCCACCAGGCACCCCTACTGATTTTTTTTTTTTAAGATTTTTCATTTATTTATCTGACAGAGAGAGAGAGGAGATCACAAGTAGGCAGGGAGGCAGGCAGAGGGAGAGGGGAAAGCAGGCTCCCCGCTGAACAGAGCCCCATGCGGGGCTTGATCTCAGGACCCTGAGATTATGGCCTGAGCCGAAGGCAGAAGCTTAACCCACTGAGCCACCCTGGTGCCCCCCCTACTGCTTTTTTTAAAAAAAGATTTTATTGATTTATTTGAGAGAGCGAGAGCACTCATGAGCATGGGCACAAGAAGGGGGAGGGGCAGAGGAAGAGGAAGAAGCAGTCTTCATCCCAAAGACTCGATCCCAAGGCCCCAAGATCATCACCTGAGCCAAAGAGAGATGCTTAACTGACTGAGCCCCCCAGGTGCTCCTCATTATTGCCACTTTTAATATGTTCTGTGGGTCAAGACTGTGGGCATCACAGACGCCCCATGGACACTGGGAAACCCACCGTTTGTTACATGCCTGCTGGGTCCTGGAACGTTACTAGCTAGACTCTTAGCCATTGCTTTGTGACAAAGAGATTCTTGGCATAGCTGCCACAGACTTTTATCAGCATCAGCATTGTTCCCTTTTTACAGGTGAGCCAACTGAGGCTTCGAGAGACCAAGGCACTCGGTCAAGGTCCCACAACCGCATGAAGGGCAGACCTGGGCTTGGAGACCAGGTTTGGGTGATGCCACAGCCCCGGCTCTGCTCTCCGGGGGTCTCACTGCTGTTCCCACCTTGTGTCCTTCCAGGTTTTGAGTTCTTTGAGGCCAGCGCCAAGGAGAACATCAATGTGAAGCAGGTCTTTGAGCGCCTGGTGGACGTCATCTGTGAGAAGATGAATGAGTCCTTAGACCCCAGCTCCAGCCCGGGGAGCAATGGGAAAGGCCCAACCTTGGGGGACACCACGCCCCCTGAGCCCAGCAGCTGCAGCTGCTAGAGATGGTCCCCAATCCCTGCCTACCCCTTCCGGCCTTGGCAGGGACTGTGACTGAGGCATGAGCCACAAGGGCTGTTTCCAAGCTCAGGGTGCCCCCTTCCCTCCCACCAGCTGCCCTGGCTCCCGCATGACCTCCGACTTGCCTGAGCAGCCTTATCACAAGCTCCAGGCCCTGGGGATTCTGCATGGCGGGCAGAGTCTGGGGGCACTGACATGCACGAGCTTGCTGCTTTTCAGGAGTCCTAACAGAGGGAGGGTGGGCAGCGTGTCCCACCCCATCTGGTGGGAGGGCCTCCACAGTGCCTTCTGGGGTTAGAACTCTCATCCTCGTCCATTCTGTGTGGGGCATTGCCTGGTGTTCACCAGCTGGTCGAAGATGCTTCATCGTCTTCCTCCTGCAGTGTGGGTCCTCAGAGTTCATCTCTGGTGACATGGAAGGCAATGCCTTTCTCGGGGGCCCCTGGTGTGGTCCCAACACCACCTGTGAACCTCAGACCTCAAGCTTCCAAGGCAGGGAGGTAATTTATTTTAGCCCTCGCAGACCCTTTCCTGCTGGCCTGCAGACCCTCTGCCTGTGTAAGCCGAATTAGAGCAGCTTTCCCACTGTAAAGGGACAGGAAGTCAGAGCCCCCTCACCCCGGCTTCAGGGACCCCAGAAGTGCCTCCTGAGCTTCCCCAGGATTTTGCATCACCCACACTCCCGCCACTGTTTTGGCTTATCTACTGCAGCATCTCCGATCCCTGGATTGAGTTCTGGAACTGTGGGCTCCATCAGGCTGGGCAGAGAATGGCTCAACCCGTGGAGTTCCCACTTGGGACCTTTTGCCAGAAGTTAACCTCAGAGCCAGGAGCCTGCCCCCCCACCCACCCATACCTGCCTCTCCCGGGCCCCATTTGGCTGGTGATGTTTTAAGCAAGGTCTTTCCACATCTTACATCCTGCTAGAGAAGGAAGTTGAGCAATGTTCCCATCGCCTGCTCTTGCTGGCGAGCTGCTCTTGCTGGCGACCTGCAGATGGAAGGACTTGGGCTCCTCCCCTTCAAGGATCCTTGAAGACCCAGAGCCCCGTTTCCTGAGCCACATCATCGGTGGGGACCAGAGAGGTGATGTTTCCTACTGATGGAGGAATAGAGGATATTTCCTCCTAAGGGAAGCTGTAGGGTTGGGCTGAAGGGGCGAGAAGGCAAGATTGGGTAATTACTGTTGCTACACACTCTTCACAGAAGCACTTGGGAGTGGCAGGCTGATGGCAATGGGCTGGGAATCAGTGTCCCTGGTTGACACGTGATCGAGGGTCCCCAGCTGGCAGGGGCTCCTGCTGGGAGCTTATGTGCAGTCTGGGGATCTCCATCTTGATCTCCACCCCCCCACCCTAGCTCAGTGGCCTTCCTGCCCACCCAAGTCCAAACTCCGGTGGCCTGGCTCCTGTTTATGGCCCAGAGCACCAGCTAACATCCCAGAATTTGACAGACCCTGGGAGGATGGTCTAAACAGATGGTTTGCATTCCACCCCCAGGCCCTGCCACCAAAACCACTTGCTATACAGCCTTAAAAATCTCAGCTTCCTCCTCCTGCAAGCGAGGAAGATCTGGTTCAAGTGGAACTTGGCTCTTTCTAGAAGCTCTGCTTTGAATTTATTTCTAGAGGGCCTCATTCATCCCTTACCAAGGGCTGCCCTTAGATCTTCAAAGTGAGGGCATCTCTGTAAGTCAACAATCCAGATGACGGGTGAAATGGTCAAGTTCCTGGAAACACATACAGTGAGTTTGGGGGATGTTTGGGGGCAGGAGGCAAAAATGTTGGTTACTTTAACATAAAAGAGAAATTAAAGCAGCTATAAAAAAAAAAAAAAAAAGCCTGTTAAGGTGCACCATGGGCTGTCAAGATTCCATGGGCTAGTCCATTTTCCTTAAGCTGCTTGCCAGAAAAAAAAAAAAAAAAATGGTGGGTCAAAGTGCCATTATCTAAGGGACAAGCCACCTTGTCATAGCCTGCATGATTTAAAAAAAAAAAAAAAAAAAAGCTCCGGTTGTGCCTTGCCCTTGACGTGAAGTAAGCCTTGTGTTCACATGTGATTTTCGGACAGTTGAGCTTTAAGTAGTAGCTGAGACAGCTAGCTGCCCCTGGGTCTTCTCAAAATTGGCAATAATGTAGGAAAGGGTTTTTTTGGGTTTGTTTCTTCTAAAAATATAAGTTTTTATTTTATAATTTTGGGTGGGAGGCTTCACTCACGACAGTCTCTGGGGAATGAAAACCACTGTCCTGGGAGATCCCACGGGCACGGGGTGGCAGCGGTGGCTGCTCGGAGGGATGGAGATTTGTTGAGTTTACAAACAAAAATGAAGCCAGAGGCTGCGGGGGGGAAAACCACTTTTTAACTCCAGGGGGACTGGGGTCCGGAGAGGGAGCGCAAGACTGGGTCCTACATTCTCAGCATTTGCTTTAAGCAGCTCATCTTTCCACAGCCATGACCACAGTTGGGGGTTTGGGGTTCTGCTTTTTCATTTTCTTTCTTTCTTTGGCCTTCCCAGAGATCATGCTCTTAGGTTTTTCTCTCCTATCCACTCCAAAAAGCAAGTAAGGGGTGTTGAAGCGCTAATTCCACTAACTGGCTTCTCCCCTGTGATCCCCAAACACTATGGAGTAAGCTCCCAACTTGGGTCATTTCTGTACCAGACATGGTTCTCCCGTGGAAGCAATTCTTTGATGTCCACTCGGAAAGACAAGCACGTTTATCCACAAGAGGAAATAAAGCCGTCTGTCCCCGTGCAATCGTTCTTTTATTGCCGTTAGTGAGAAGTGGTTTTCTGGAAGAGGGCAGCTGACTCACAGCCAAGGAGATGGTGGGCGTAATGGGCCCACCATCGAGGGCCAGGCGTAATGCAGCAGAGTCTGGATCAGGCTAGGGAGGAGGCTCAGGTCTGGGGCTTCAGGGGCCAGGCCTCATACCCACCAGCTTGGCCCTGGAAAGTTTGCTGTGTGGTAGGGAGGGTGATGTTGCCCCAACTAGTCCTAGTAAGATGATCTGTGCCCCATGCCCCCAGCAGCCAGCGGGATCCTGTCCATACCGGAACTGTCCATTGCTTCTCCACTCAGAGTAAAAGCCCGGGTCTTTCCTGCGGCTCACAAGGTCCTGCATGATCTCACCTGTTACTTCCCTCAGTTGTTCCCAATGGCCCCCCACATTTGCTCGGCTGCAGTCACATTGGCCTCCTTGCTATTTGAACACACCAGGCCCCTGCCTCAGGGCCTTTGCACCAACCCTTCTGTCTGCCTGAAGTCAAATGGCTCCTCTCACTCACCCCCTCTTTCAGGCCTTTGTGCAAATCTCACTCTCCCATTGGCCCCCCTTTCCCTCTGTCCCCTCCCTGTTTCTTACTGCAGGCTCTCTGCAGCATTTCTGGTGTCCTTTTCCTGTGTCCTCCTCCCCATAGCTTCTAGAATGGAAACTACTATATAATTTACTTGTTTAATTTAACAAGTGTGTCTTTCAATATAATATCGGTTCCTCAAATGTATTTTTCACTACCACACCCAGCTCAGTTCCTGTTTGATACAATTAAAAAAGAAAAAAACAAAACTTGGTTTTTGTCCCTGGTTCCTGGCACACAGCTCCTAAATCCTTGGAATTTCTCAGGCAATAAGAATGTCTTTTGTATGCTAATGAGAGGCCTGGAGTCTCTAGGTGGCTTCAGGATGGGGGCTGGTATCCAGAAAGACCAAGCCATGGGACCCCTGGGTGTCTCAGTTGGTTAAGCATCTTTCCGTTCAGGTCATGATCCCAGGGTTTTGAAATCGAGCCCTGCACAGGTCTCCCACCCTGGCAGGGAGTCTGCTGCTCCCCCTGCTTGTGCTCTCTCCCTCACTAGCTCTCTCTCCCTGACAAATAAATTTAAAAATTAAAAAAAAAAAAAAAGAAAAAAAAGACAAAGCCAAGACTAGAGGATGGGAGCTATGAGCCCAGCCACCTGACCTTATAGTGGAGGAAGACAAGCTGGAGGTTGAGTTAGTCACCAATGGCCAGTGATTTTATCCATCATACCTAAATGATGAAATTTCCATAAAAAACCTAAAAATGAGGGGCCTGGCTGGCTCAGTCCATTAAGTGCCTTCGGATCAGGTCATGATCTCAGGGTCCTGGGATGGAGCCCCAGGTTGGCTCCCTCTTCAGCCCTGCTTCTTCCCCAACCCCTTCCCTTCCCCTCCCCCACCCCCTGCTTGATTCAGAGAGTTTCTAGATTAGAAACCCATCAAAATGCTAGGAAGGAGGCATGCTGGGAGAGGACATGGAAGCTCTGCGCCCCTTCTCCATACCTTACCCTATACGTTTGGCTGTTCCTGATTTATATCCTTTCATAATTAACTAATAATCGTAACTAAAGTGCTTAGGGAGCGCTATGAGATTTATCAAGCCTGACAGGGAAGGGGGGATTGTTGGAGCCCCCTGATTTTGGAGCCAAGTCAGACAGAAGTATGGGTCACCCGGAGACCCAATACTTGCAACCGGCATCTGAAGAGAGGGCAGTCTAGTCGGACTGAGCCCTAAAGTTTGTGTATCGGCCTCAAATACTGGGTAGTTAATGTCAGAACTGAACTCTAGGACACCCCATTGGTGCCCCGAGAGAGTGGTTTGGTGTGAAACCCCTTCACACGCACACACATTTGGTGTCAGAAGTGTTCTGAGAGGGGCGCCTGGGTGGCTCAGTGGGTTAAAGCCTCTGCCTTCGGCTCAGGTCCCGATCCCAGAATCCTGGGATCGAGCCCCGCATCGGGCTGTCTGCTCGGCAGAGAGCCTGCTTTTTTTAAAGTGTTCTGAGTAAAAAGGGTTCATTCATGACTTAGACCGGGCACTCCATTGATGTTTGTCAAGTGAGTGTGTGAGCTGCAGAGCTCAAAGGGGAGCTAGACCCACGGACTCACAATACTGTCCCAGGCTTCTCAACTGTTCTCTGTGCCTTTGCTCTGTGGCCTTGCCCTCGCGAGATGAGGTGAGCATCAAGGGAGCTGGTCATCTCATCCCAAGTCCCCAAACTGAGTACCCATGGCCCGCCTGGGGCCAAAGTAACGGAACGTGCTGATTGGCTGGCTGAGATCACGTGACAGAATCTGGTTTGAGGACAGAAATCTGAGAGGTGGGCTGGCTCCCCAGGAAATTGGTGTGTTCTTTCCTGCAGTGGGAGGCGATTGCAGCAATAGCAAATACAGCCCGTGCTCATTTTAGCTTCCTCAAAACTCCCCCCTGCCCCCCCTAGGAAAGATGGATAGATTAGATAAACCACCATTTTGCAATCTCGAATGAAAGAACTGATTCAGGTAGTTGTGGTCATTGGATGAAGCCCTTGGATTGTTTCTCAGCAGTGGCCACGTCTTGCCCTTAGAATCTTCTGGGTGAATGTCAGAGTCCCCAGACCCAGGCCAGGGCCCCAACCAATTACATCAGAAGGTAGGAGTCCGGGTATAGGCTTGGGCATTTTGTGAAAGTTCCCAGAGGACTGAGAACCAGTGACTTACAGGAAATATGGGGGAAGGAGGAAGAAGATAAAGGATTCACAGTAGAAGCAAGGAGTAAATCCACACTCTTTTGTTGTTGTTTTAAGGTTGTATTTATTTATTTGAGAGAGAATGAGAGGACAAAAGAGGAGGAGCAGCAGAGGAAGGAGAAGCGGGCTCCCCGCTGAGCAGGAGCCTGATGTGGGACTGGATCCTGGGATCCTGACCTGAGCCAAGGAAGAGGCTTTAACCCACTGAGCCACCCAGGCGCAGCAGGGCTCCTTCTGTAACAAAGGTTGGTGGGCTTGGAGAAGAGGAGGAAGAACCCAGAGCAGTGTTTTTCTGAGCAAGTTCTGGCAGCATTGCCTGAGCAATCATTTGGAATTCAGATTCCCAGGCCCCACTCCAGATTTCCAGTCAGAAGCCCTGGGGGTGCAACCCCCCCCCCCCAGCATCTGTGCTTTCACAGAACATTTAGAGGATTCTAATGCATGCTCTAATTTGAGAACTACTGGATTAGAATAAAAGGGATTTAGGAGACATGATGAGCAAACATGACAAGCAAACTTTATTTGGATCCAATGCAAAGAAACCGAATGTGTTAAGTCCTGGGAATGTAATGTACAACATGGTGACTATAGTCAATAATACTGTATTACATATTTGAAAGTTACCAAGAGAGCAGATCTTAAAAGTTCTCATCAAAAGAAAAAAAATTGGGGGGTGCCTGGGTGGCTCAGTAGGTTAAGCCTCTGCCTTCAGCTCAGGTCATGATCTCAGGGTCCTGGGATCAAGCCCCGCATCGGGCTCTCTGCTCAGCAGAGAACCTGCTTCCCATCCCCCCTCTCTGCCTGCCTCTCTGCCTCCTTGTGATCTCTCTCTGTGTGTCAAATAAATAAATAAAGTCTTAAAAAAAAAAGAAGAAGAAAAAAGTTTTAACTATATACGGTGATGTTCATTAGACTTATTGTGCAGTTATCGGGCAAGGGCTATGGTTCAGATCATGTTGTACACCTGAAACAAATATGTTCATGTCAGTTCTATCTCGATATAAACAAACAGAATACCAAGAGATCAATGGAAAAAGACATTTTTGAGCCAATCAGGAAAACTCGATGGTGGCCTGTGTGTTGCATGGTAACAAGGAATGGTTGTTAATTCTCTAAGGTGTTGCCTTGGCTCATTTGTGTGACATACAAACAACAGACACTTCTTTCCATAGGCGGGGAAGTTCAAGATCAAGGCGCCAGCAGATTCAGTGTCTGGTGAAGACCAGTGTCCTGGGTCACAGATGGCTGGGTTTTTCTTCAGTGTCCCCAGCAGCAAAGAAGCTCTCTCTGGTCTCTCTTTTATAAGGTACTAATCCATTGATGAGGGCTCAGCCTTCATGACCTAGTCACCTCCCAGAGG
Source organism: Mellivora capensis (assembly GCA_004024625.1). Lineage (NCBI taxonomy): Eukaryota > Metazoa > Chordata > Mammalia > Carnivora > Mustelidae > Mellivora > Mellivora capensis. The sequence continues at coordinate 17,688 of PISX010002782.1, read as the reverse complement.
CCCCACCTCCCAAGACTATCACATTGGGGATTCATTTTCAACATAGGAATTTGGGGCGGGGGACACAAACATTTAGTCAAGGTGTGATGATAGTATTGGGATTGACACAGTTGTATACATTTTTAGAGATCTCTGTGTACTGAAGTATGAGGGGCAAAATGACATTGTCTGGGCTTGGTTTCTAAATACTTCATCAAGGGGGAAAAGGGGATCATGAAACAAACATGTCAGACGCTACGTGATTGTTGAATCTGGGTGATGGGGTATATAGGAGTTTCTTTGGGCAAGATTTTTGTTTTTGTTTTTGTGTGTGAATGTTTGGTTTTTTTTTCCCCCCCACAAATTTATAAAAACAAGACAATTGCATGAGAAGGGAAGCCGTATCATCCCACTCGGGTACTTATGGCTAAAAACCACTACCAGGAGCATAAAAAATAAAGGAAAAAGGAGTCAGGATAACAGGGCTTTCCAGAATCTTTTATTACCAATCTTCCCTCCAAAAGCAGTGAGGGCCACAGAGAAGTAATAATGAGACAGAATCTCCAGCAGCCAGGTAAGTCAGGTGTCCCGTCATCCCCCTAGCTCTGTCAGCTTCATTTGATAAATAGCAGCGAAGTGGCAAGAATTCCTGGCAGCTGAAATGGAAGAAAGAAATATTGAACCAACTCAGAGGACCTCTCAAACCCAAAGCAATTTGGATAGACTGAGAGGGGAATGGGAGCATCTTCCTCCAGAAATTGAAGGGCAGGGTTTTACAGAGAGCCAAAGCTCCCCACCCCCACCCCCATAGTCAGGCTAGAGTCACTCTGAACCTTTTCCTACAAACAATCTCAGTCGTGAGCAGACTTTTTTCATTTTCCCTTTGTTTCCCACAGATCTTATCAACACCTTGTCTGCCCTACCCTGGGTGCTGCGAACTACATTTCCCAGAAACCCCTGCCCTTCACTTCCGGTTAGGTTTGCCCAATAGTAAACACCTGCAAGAGATGAGATTGGGGGAAAAGTTGGAGTATTTCTTCCCGGCTGCTTCCTCTCTCCTGTCCTCCTGGAGCTTTTCGAGAGGGTACCTGAGGGCAGATGACCCCTTTTCCTTGGCTCTTGCTTTCCCCACCTTCAGGCACAGGAGAAGTAAAATCTCCCTGGGTTGCTAGCCCCTCGGCACCTCACCCCTTGTTTTTCTTAACCCTGCCCACACTTCAGCAAGGAACCCCCTGAAAACTTCTTAAAAGAACCACCTGGGGGCTGCATTCTGTTTCCTGCTGTGATCTTGACTATTATGACCTCCTTGGGGAAGAGAGGGTGGTATAGTTTGCAAACATATATTCAATATAAATACCCATTTTTAAAATAACTGATGAATGAGAGTCATTCATCTCTCGGCTGGCAGTGATCTGCAGATAGAACATTATTGCATCTTGCAAATCAATATGGGGGGGGGGGGAAACCCTTCCTGGGGGCCCAGGGGGATGGGGGCTTTTTTTTTTTTTTTTTAACAAAATAAGAGCTTTACTGAGAAAACTCATATATCATATAATTCACCTTTCTAAAGTGTATGGTTAAGTGGTGTAATCCCTTCATCTTTTTTTTTTTTTCACTTTTTTTTTTAAGGATTTTTTTGTTTATGTATTTGACAGAGAGAGAGAGAGAGAGAGAGAGAGATTACAAGTAGGCAAAGAGGCAGGCAGAGGGAGAAGGGGAAGCAGGCTCTCCGCTGAGCAGAGAGCCCGATGTGGGGCTCGATCCCAAAACCCTGAGACCATCACCCGAGCCGGAGGCAGAGGCTTAACCCACTGAGCCACCCAGGCGCCCCTTCTTTCATCTTTAACGTAACTATTGAGAAGGTAAGATTTATATATGCAATTTCGCTATTTGTTTTCCATTTGGGTTTTGTCCTTGTTCTATTGCTCACCTCAACTTTCTTTTATGTTAAGTACTTTCTAGTGCAGCGTTTTAATTTTTTTTAATTTATTTATTTGTCAGAGAGAGAGGGGGAGAAAGAGAGCGAGCACAGGCAGACAGAGTGGCAGGCAGAGGCTGAGGGAGAAGCAGGCTCCCTGCCGAGCAAGGAGCCCGATGTGGGACTCCATCCCAGGACGCTGGGATCATGACCTGAGCCAAAGGCAGCCGCTCAACCAACTGAGCCACCCAGGCGTCCCTAGTGCAGCGTTTTAATGCCCTTGTTTCTTTTGCTGGATTTTGAAGTTCATTTCTTAGCCGTGGTCCTTGGGACTACAATTAACATCGTAACTGTTCACAATCTAGTTTGGATCAATACTAAATGAATTTCAGTAGCATACCCAAACTCTATTCCTATATGTCTCTTTTCTCTCCACCCTTCTTTGTGCTATTGTGGTCATATAAGTTACATCTTAATATCAGTCAGTAAACACAGTTGTGTAGGTATTGCTTTATGCAGATGTGTTTTATTTATTATTGTAAGGATTTTTATGTATTCATTTGACAGAGAGAGACAGTGATAGAGGGAGCACAAGCAGGGGGACTGGGAAAGGGAGAAGCAGGCTTCCCGCTGAGCAGGGAGCCAAACCCCAGGGCATGATCCCAGAATTCCAGGATCACGACCCAACCTGAAGGCAGATGCTTAACCGATTGAGACACCCAGGCGTCCCTACAGTTTTCTTTTAAATGAGGTAGGAAGAGGAAATTCAGTCTTGGGATGAGCTCAGGAGCTCAGTGTGGATTCTTGGGGTTCTTCCTCTCCCTCTGCCCTGTTCATGCTCTCTCTCGAACTCTCTCAAAAATTTAAAAAAAAAAAAGCACTTATCACTACCATATAATAAATTGCCCAATTGAAAAAATCGTATTTCTTGCCTTTTGCTGCTGATTAGAATGCCCACGAGGGCAAGATTTTTGCCTGTGGAGTTCATTGTTGTATCCACAGTGCCTACAACAATGCCTGGTCAAAGGAGGTGCTTAGTAAGGTTTGTGGAGTGAAAAAGTGAACGTTAAAACTCTTCTAATAGCTTTCCATCCTACTCAGAATAAACATCAAACCCCTCTCTGCACCCTACAAGGTCTTTTATGATCTACCCCATCAGTTCCCTGCCCTCAACTCCCCCTACCCCTCTTCTCACTCACCCTGCCCCAGCCACAGGGGCCTCTCCCATGGTCTGTGAATAAGCCAAGCGTATTGCTACCTCATGGCCTTTGCACCAGCTGTTTCCTCTAGCTTCTCCCACATACACACATGGTTATCCCTCATCTCCTCAGGTCACTGGTCAAATGTCACCTCCTCAGGGAAGTCAATCCTGATTCCCTTCCTGATCCTGTCACCCTGCTTTACTCCCTTCCCAGAAGGAATCTTCAACTGAAACAATCATCCGTCCCCCATGCTCACCCGAATGGTGGAAATCCTCAGGGGCCAGAACAGTGCTTGGCACACAGTAGGTGCTCAATAAAAGAGCTCAGTGTGTTCCAAAGGTCCTAGACCTTACGTGTATCACTGCTGCCTCCAGGAAGCCCTCACTCAAGTTGAAGCTCTGAGTCTTGGTTATTGTCTAGACCTTGAGGGAACAGCCCTGAGGGTACAAATATCAAAGCAAGCAGGACCTGGTTAAGGGCTTCTGGACTCCCAAGTTCCCATTAGCCCCACTCCTTGGGCCAATGCAATTCCTCTTAGATTCAGGCAGGAGAAGGGGACAAAGCCACAAGGACCTTGGCTCCTTCTTGCTTGACTGCTTCCCCTATCCCAGCATCTTCCCTGGCCTCCTCTTTCCCTCGCCTCACTCAGAACATACACTTACTCCCCAGTGTCTATCTGTTGTGACCTCCAAGTGTGGTGAATAAGAGTATGACCAGATGTCCCAAGTTATTGCTAGCTGTGTGACCCTGGAGAAGTCACACATCACTCTGTGCTTCAGTTTCCCCAACTGTAAACGGGACCCACTGGATCTCCCACCCAAGATTTTTGTGAGGATCAAGAGAAAAAACTCTACATGAAGTACATAACATGGCCTGAGAACCAGTATTCAGTAACTGTTAGTTATTTCTGAGTGCTCTTTACATATGAACAGAAAGGCTAACATGTATCTAGCACCTTCTCAGCTATTTACATGTATTTTCTCACTTATTTATCACTCTATCCTCATGAGGTGGGTACTATTCCTTTTTCTGTTTTGTAGGTGAAGAAACAGTTACAGAGAAATTAAGAGACCAGACACACTGGGTGGGGCGATGGGGCCTCCACTTCCCTCCCTGCGGTCACAGACATGCCCCCCTTTCTAGGCCCCTGGCAATTCTTGGTTCTGGAAGCTTGAGTTGCCTTGAGCTTGACCGGGTTCAATGCCCCCTTTACTTAATATGCATTGATTAGGTGTCTTCTGTGAGCTAAGCCCTGGGAACCCAGCGAGGTACAAAACAGACATAGTTCCTGCCTTGGCGAGGCTACCATTTGAGTGGTGAGCACAGGTGATAAATACAGTGTTAACACTGTCAGGTGGTGAGTAAGCCCTGGGAAACTTTCTGTGCCTCAGCGTCCTCATCTATAAAATGGGAGAAGAGCTCTCCCCACCTCATGATATGCGATGGGGATGGAATTCACCAAGTGAACGTCCAGCCCTGTGGGAGCTATCACTCTCCTAGAGTGATCATCATTCATCATCACTGCTATATTTTAAGCCCTCTGTAAGGTAGGCAGTGTAGCCCAGGGAACGGACTCGGGCCAAACCCAGCTCCACCAAAGCCACCTAAACCGACATTGAACTGTTCCCTTCCTGAACCTCAGTTTCCCCATAGGAGACATGAGGATGGGAACACTGAGCCCCCAAGGCTGTGTAGTCAGAATGAAGTGAACACCCAATGAGGGTCGTTCTCTTTAGCTCTTGACCCCTCTCACTGGGGTTCCGGCAAATACACAATTTTTCTAAAAGTCACCAGCCCTTGGGGTTTACCTAGATGACACCCAACAAAGTCTCGAGTTACCTCCTGGTGGGTGATGTCTGTGGACACATTGCGCCTGTTGCAGACTGTGGTCCTGTTGGATTTACCACGGCTCCTGGGGCAGGAGTAACCAACCAGTTGTCATTTCAAAGGAGAAGACGGAACGATCTGTGTAGTTCTTCTCCCCACGGCACTTCTGCTGCAGAGAGGAGAATAATCACTTGAAAACTCCCTTTCAAATATCAAAATAATAAAAAACAATAGAAATCACGGTCACCATGGCTACTGTCCAGAGCAATCATGCTATTCTGGGGCTTGTGCCGAAAGCCTCCCTTACTCGAGCCCATCACGGCTCAGAACCCTTCATGGCTGTCATCTTACTTGGGGTAAAATCTGAATGCCTCACCACGACCTCCAAGGCCTGGCATGATCTGTCTGCCCAGTCACCCCTAGGCCTTCATCTGCCCCCACCATCCCTCTTACTCACTCAGCTCCAGTCACACTTATCCCCTCACTCTGTCCCCAGAGCCCTGAATAGTGCCCAGCACACAGTAGGTGCTCAATAAAGATTAGCAGAAGGGTATATGAATGAATGAAACATGTTCTCCACCGTCTCAGTGGCCAAAACTGGGATGCCGGAAGCCCCCTACCCATCGTGGGCTGCCTCCCAAGCCTGCCCGTGACCCCACAGCAGTTCCTGCACCCAGACGTGAAACAATCCTAGGGACAGATGATGCTTTTTCCTTCCAAAACCTCCCTGGCCTCAGGAGCCCCTTCTAAACTACCTGCCCCAGGAGCTTCCGATGACACAGGCAGGCAGGTCCTGCTCCTTAAACACCAAGACTCAAGAAGTAAACACCACCGCCTCCCACCCCGGGAGGATGGTTATTAAAAAAAAAGAGAGAGAGAGGGGATAACAAGTGTTGGCAAAGGTGCAGAGAAACTAGTACCCTTGTGCATTGTTGACGAGAACGTGAAATGGTTCAGCTGCGGTGGAAAACAGTATGGAAATCCCTCAAAAAAATTAAACAGAGACGGGCGCCTGGGTGGCTCAGTGGGTTAAAGCCTCTGCCTTCGGCTCAGGTCATGATCCCAGGGATCATGCGGGATTGAGCCCTGCATCATCAGGCTCTCTGCTCAGCAGGGAACCTGCTTCCCTTCCTCTCTCTCTGCCTGCTTGTGATCTCTATCTGTGAAATAAATAAATAAAATCTTTAAAAAAAATTAAACAGAGAAACATCAGATGACCCAGCAATTTCATTCCCATACACATTCCCCAAAGAACTGAACAGAGACTCGAAGAGATAAGTGTATGCCATTGTCCGTGCGGCATTATTCACAATAGATAAAAGGTGGGAATAACTGAAGTGTCCATTGATAGGGGAATGGATGAATCAAATGTGGTATATCTCTGTATAATGAAAGGTGATTCTGCCTTAAAAAGGAAGGAGATTCTCGGGGCGCCTGGGTGGCTCAGTGGGTTAAGCCTCTGCCTTCGGCTCAGGTCATGATCCCAGGGATCATACGGGATCCAGCCCCGCATCAGGCTCTCTGCTCGGCAGGGAGCCTGCTTCCCTTCCTCTCTCTCTGCCCGCCTCTCTGCTTACTTGTGATCTCTGTCTGTCAAATAAATAAATAATCTTTATTTATTTTTTTTTAATTTTTATTTATTTATCAGAGAGAGAGAGAGCAAGCAAGCACAGGCAGACAGAGTGGCAGGCAGAGGCAGAGGGAGAAGCAGGCTCCCTGCCGAGCAAGGAGCCCGATGTGGGACTCGATCCCAGGACGCTGGGATCATGACCCGAGCCGAAGGCAGCCTCTCAACCAACTGAGCCACCCAGGCATCCCAATAAATAATCTTAAAAAAAAAAAAAAAAGAATGCCAGTTTATGTTGGGGTCTTGTACCATGATAACACACCCAGGATGTGGATGGAGCTCACCTTCTCTGTGACCAAGTCCCATTCTGTGGAACAGTAATCTGGCTCATCGTAACCTCTGTAATTCTTCCTCAGGGTCGTGAAGATGTGCTCCAAGGCCATTTCTTTCTTTTTTTTTTTTTTTAAGATTTTATTTATTTATTTGACAGAGAGAGATCACAGTAGACAGAGAAGCAGGCAGAGAGAGAGAGAGGGAAGCAGGCTCCCTGCTGAGCAGAGAGCCTGATGCGGGACTCGATCCCAGGACCCTGAGATCATGACCTGAGCCGAAGGCAGCAGCTTAACCCACTGAGCCACCCAGGTGCCCATCCAAGGCCATTTCTTGAACCTCATAGATGAAACTGGAAGTGATGGGCCCACAAAACAGCAAGGTGCCCCCTGTGGGAAGGTTTCCTGGGGACAGAGCAGGTGAGTGGGGTTCCCCTTCTGCTTTCTTTCTTTTAAGACTTTATTTATTTTGAGAGAGAAAGAGAGAGAATGGGTGGGGGGAGGGGCAGAGCAAGAGGGATCAGCAGACTCCCCAATGTGGGGCTCGAACCCGGGACCCTGAGATCATTACCTGAGCCCAAGGCAGATGCTTAACCACTTAACCAACTGAGCCACCCAGGTGCCCTCCCTTCTGCTTTCTTTTACTTCTTTCACAGTCCCCTCCGCCCCCAGCTATGAGTCTGCACTGGAGGAGGACAAATTCTGGCTGCCATCACCCCCGAGAGAGGGACATGGGGAAGAGCGTGGGTCTCGAGCTCCGTGCATCTGGTTGTACCCACCACAAACTTGAATCATCTGCTCTTCTGAATCACCCACATGCCTGCTCCACCCCCCCCATTTGGCTGGAACGCAATTAAAGATTTGAAGATCATCTTTAGCAACTGAATCAATCGCTGCACAAAAGGGGCAAATTTCATGTTCTATTTTTTAAATCAAGGTCTAAATTAAAAAGTTTTCTAGATGAGGTAAATAGTCACATGGGTTCCAAATCCACAAAGCACAGAGGGGTAGACAGCGGAAAGTCTCCCTCCCACCTTTTTCTCCCAGCCAACGAGTTCCTCCCACTCCACTACGGGGACAGTGACTGTTTCCTGTGTCCCCGAAGAGATATTCGATGTGTGTCAAAGCAAAGCATAGTCTCATTATTCTTCTCTCTGCTTTATCCTCTTCTCGTTGTTCCGTGTCTGGCTGTCATTGGCAAGACTAGCAGTGGCTCCTGGTGCCAGTGGGATTTGTCATTTCTGGGCACACGGGTCTGGCTTCCCGCTGCCAGCAGCCAAGGGCTCCCTGTGGCCTCTCAGCCCACGTGTGCCCTCAAGCAACACTGATGGGAGATGAATCAGTATTGCAGCTCACTCGCCAGTCGAGTGGGAAAACAGCCCCCTGTTCAGTGCTGCTCCCAGATGCCCCCCTTCCCCCCACAGGACTGAGCCCAACTGCCTACAGGGTCGTCCTTTATGGGCAGTGTTCCCTTCCCTGCCTCATTTCCCCCGTCCCCTCCAGGTCCCTCTTGGGATCCCCTCTCAAATAATCCAAGAACTTCAGTATAAATGAACCACCCTTCTACTGATGCTTACAATCTCCCACCTATCCTGGTATATATGTCCTTCTGGGCCCCAGCAAGCAAATGCTTGGATGATTTCTAGGGATGGGATAGCTGGGTAAAAGCATCCATGCCTTGTCATTTTGGCGGATTTGGCTCCATAGCCCTCGTTCAGTGCTGCTCCCAGATGCCCCCTTCCCCCCACAGGACTGAGCCCAACTGCCTACAGGGCTCAAAACCCCAGCAGCTTTCACAGCTTTGCCCATTGCTTCGCCACCAAGCGCCATGGAGATGGTGAATGAAATTAACTCGGCCTGTCTCCTGGACCCCTCAAGGGGACGGCGGAGGGTTTTGGTTCTTTGCCCCATGTCTAGAGACCTGATCTTCGGCCCAGGTACCCATGGGCCAGGTATCACCCCATGGATGGCTCCTGGGGGGAGGGGCAGTGCTTCTATCGATTGGATTTCTTTCTAATGTGGGGTGGGAACAGCGGCAATGTGGAACAATGTGAAATAGGGCAAGGACCATGGCGACAACTATGATTTCAACAATGAGAGAGGTAACCATGGACAGGAGACCCTGGAAGACACAGAGGGGCCGGAGGAGGCTGGAAGCCTGCTCAGCCAGTGTTCCTGCCGGGGTGGGGACTGTCCCTCCCCCAACCCCAGGCCTCCCGGCCTCTTCAGTTTCTTAAGAACTCAGCCCCGGGTGGGGTGTGGGGCTGCTTTCTTTCACGGGGCGTTTTCCTGCATGTCATGCAGGATGCTGGGACCGAGGTGTTCTTGGAGCCACTAGCTGGAGCTCCATTTCAAGTCCTGCATTTTCTGGGCACCAGGGAGACCCTAGGAGGGGACCTCCAGGTCAGTAAAGGCTCTGTGCATTGACAGCCGGAGCCCGTGGTGATACAGGAGGGTCGGTAGAAAGGACAGAATGGAGACAGGAGGAGGAGAGGAGAAGCAGGCGAGAACTTTTGCAAATGGGGGCGGGGGGTGCACTGTAGGGAAGATGCCGTGTGAGAGGTCCGTGGCTGCAGGGTTGGTGGGGAGGCAGAAGGAACTTATGTTTGCTGGCCTATGTTTTGGGCAAAATTCACAAGCCCCGTGGAAAACGAGAAAGACAGTCAGCAGAGATGTCTTGAAGTCACCCATCAAGAACCTGCTGCTCAGTCTGGGCCTCAGTTTCGCCGTAGATACAATGTGAGCATGGGACCAGCTCAAGGGGCATCAGTAAGTTCTAGAAATCGTCTGGAGGCCAGATGGGGGCAAAGCAGGTCAGCTCCTGGCTCTCCTTTCATCTAGTTGATTATGATTATTAAAATCTGTTTGCTAATTGAGGCTCTGGGTTGCCAGACCATCCCATGACTGGGCTTATCTAGTCCTGATATGGAAAGGCAGGAACACTCCATGGATACACACCCGGCGACGCCAGGGCCCACAAGGACAAACATGGATGCAAGGCTTAGCAGTTATGGGACCCCCAACAAGTGGTTCATGTAATAGATTGTGGGGATTAATATTAATATTACTACCTTCCTGCCTCTAGGTGACCAAGGTGGCTGGATAGATATCCAGGAGTCCATACGGCCTACAGGTTTCATCTTCAGAATCTATCCCTAATCTGCCCACTTCTCCCCAGCTTCACAGCCTCACTCCTCCCAGGCCCCACTGTCTCCCACCTAGACCAGCACAGTCCCTCCACCCTGGTCTCTCATTCGGGCCCTCGTCCCCCACACTCTGTTCCCCCCAATGACCACCAGAGGGCGCTTTGTGAGCCCCTGAGTCCCCGCGAATCCCTCCTGTGCTCAGAATCCTCTGTGGCTCCCAACACCTTAAAAAACAATTTTGCTTTTCTGAGTGAGATCTCAGAGACTTTGGAGGGACAGATGTAAAGGGTAAAATCGATCAGATTCTCTGGTGGGCTGGACGTCGGGGGTGAGGACTCTTTGATTCCTCCAAGTAAACTATGAATAAAATAGCGTCCACATCTTATTGAAAACGAAATGGAATTTTTCAGGCACAGGACTGTCCAATAAATATTTGCTGAGTAGAGTAATTAAGAAAGAAAACGAGATGATAAAGCTTCAGGGAGAAGGAGGGTGGGGGCAGGGTGCTTTTAACAGTGCAGGTTGTTAATGCTCTGAAAGGTGACTCCACTAAGGATCTCCCTGAAACCCCAAATTGAAATAACCAGAGTTTTGCAACAACACAGTAAGGAAGGAAAGCAAAAAAGGCTGGAGACAAATTTTACCTAAGGTGGGATAATCCACTTGGACAAAATTCTAAGGGAAATGGGAATGGGGAAGCTGGGAGCTGGCCTTTGGGGAGTTAGCCAAGGCTACATGTGAGAATAAGCAAGATGCATAAAATCGGCAACACGCTGTCTGCTTGCTCATGCAGCATATCTCATATACTTGAACATGTACTAATGCAGACATGATAATAACAACAGTGTTGTGTTAGTGGGATCACATACACATGGGCCGATGGAACAGAGCAGTGTGCCCAGGAAAGACCCAAGGATAATGGAAATTAGTGGAGGCAGGAGAGGCCTGACCCCTACCTCATACCACACACACATAAGGAAACTCCCAAAAGCCAAAGAGCTCAAAGTGAGAAATCAAGACTTCCAATTATGGGAAGAAGACCTGGGAGACTATAATGTTATGGCCTGGGGTAGGGGAGGAGTTCTAAGGGAGATATATCATGAAGGAAAAGAAGGTTGTTATCTGATGCCATCCTATGAGACACCATAAGCACTGAAAAATAGGGGATGCTGATGGCAGGGGTTTGTAATAAGTGCAAAGAAGGATTCACCTGGGGGTGGGGTGGGAGTCTGGGGGGGATGGGTGCAGATCCAACTTACAAACAAGAGAGTGCCTCTGTTTTCTCTGGTTGCTCCATACCACCCAGCAAAGCTGAGCAGCACCGTGAGGCAGCCCACTGCCGGGCACGGACAGCCAGTGTTAAGGAGATATGCAGAGGATAGCCCAAGGACCCTTGCCAGGACAGCCTCTCTGAATTTGACATAGATGCCCAGGCCAATGAGGATCACACCAGACATCTTTAGGACAGAAATCAGACAGGAAAAGATAGTCTGTTAGTTGTATACAAATAGAACTCTCCCAGGGTGTATGGGAGGTGGGAGGGGAAGAGCAAAGGCCAATAAAATCAGCAAAAACATTAAAAAATGTTAATACCCAGAGTTAGTGAGGATGTGGAGAGAAATTCTTACGTACTGTTGCCGGGCAATAACCTTTTTTAAGGGGGAGGGCGTGCGGGAGGACACTTTGCAATTCATATTTATTTATTTATTTATTTATTTTTAAAGATTTTATTTCTTTATTTGAGAGAGAGGCAGTGAGAGAGCATGAGCGAGGAGAAGGTCAGAGGGAGAAGCAGACTCCCCGTGGAGCTGGGAGCCTGATGCGGGACTCGATCCCGGGTCTCCGGGATCATGACCTGAGCCGAAGGCAGTCGTCCAACCAACTGAGCCACCCAGACGTCCCTGCAATTCATATTTAAAATCTTAAAGATTTTACAATAAAACCCTTTCTGTAAAAATTACATTTGTAGATATTCAGTGTAATATCTGATATCCTCATAGACACATACATACATACCTCAGCATTAGAATGCTCAGGGATGAAACTACCTGGAGCAATCAAAATATAGATTGGGTAGGTAAATCATGGCCAGCCATGCAATGGTACTCTAGACAGTTATTTCAAATGATGCTCTAGGACAAGGGTTGGCAATGTGTGTGTGTGTGTGTGTGTGAGTGCGTGCGCGTGCATGCGCACGCAAAAACCCCAGATATTGTGAGTGTTGGATGCCATAAGGCCTGTTGAAACAACTCAGCTTTGTCAGCATAGCTTAAAGACAGCCATGCACAATTCATAAACAAATACATTTCATTTATAAATAAATAATATCCATCTATCCATTTATCTCTCTATTTACAAGACTGTAGTTGTCTGACCCTTATTGTCAGAGGAGAATGTTTGCCAATATGGCAGTCATGCTGTTTGGTATTTATGCAACTGAGCTGAAAACTAATGTTTGCACAAAAGCCTGCGCATGGAAGTTTCCAGAAGCTTTATTCATCATTGCCAAAACTGGAAAGCAACCAAGACAGCCTTCAGCAGGTGAATGGATAAACTGTGGTACATTCAAGGGACTATTAGCACTAAAAAGAAATGAGCCATCAAGCCATGAAAATATATGAAGGAAACTCACAATCATATTGCTGAATGAGAGAAGCCCATCTGAAAAGCTTATGTGGTGTGCGATTCCAAGTATATGTCATTCTGGAAAAGGCAGAACTATGGAGACAGTAGAGGACCAGTGGTCGCCAGGGGTGAGTGGGAGGTAGGGAAGACGGGTGGAGCACAGAGGACCATTATATGGTGAACTACCCCATAAATACTAAAATGGTGGGTTCATTGTCAAAACCCATCGAATGTACAACACCAAGAGTGAACCCTAATGAAAACTATGCATTCTGGGTGATGATAATGCCCATGGAAGTTCATCGATTGAATTGTAGCAAACTTACTGCTCTGGGGGGAGTGTTGCTGATGGGGGAGGCAGTGCATGTGTGGAGCAGGGGTATATAGGAAATCTCAGTACCTTCTGCTCAATTGTGCCGTGATCCTAAAACTGCCCTAAAAAATTAAATCTATCCAAAAGGAGGGGAAGTTAAATTTTTTTAAGGGAAAAAGTGGATCATAAAGCAATAGTTTTCCTGCATTCATTTTGCTGTTTTTAAAAGGTATATAGAAAAATCTGGAAGGATATGAAAGTGGTGATGGTATTTATTCAGCACTGCTCCCATGATAGGCATAAGCTCTTTAAATGTTCTATCTCATTTAATTCCCATGAAAATGTTAAAACACCAGTAACAAGATGAAGAGTGATATTTAATAGTCTCCTTTTTCCTGGTGACCTTTCCTTAATACCATTCTGCTATCAAAACAATTGCTTTTTTTTTTTTTAAGATTTATTTTAGGGGTGCCTGGGTAGCTTAGTTGGTTCAGCATCTGCCCTTGGCTCAGGTCACAGTCTCGGGGTTCTGGGATTGAGCTCCACGTCAGACTCCTGGCTCAGTGGGGAGCCTGCTTCACCCTCTCCCTCGGCCCCTCCCCCACTCTGCTCCAGTGCTCTAATAAACAAATAATAACAAGTAAACAAATAAAATAAAAATCTAATAAACAAATAAAATCTTAAAAAAGAAAAAAATATTTATTTCGAGAGAGGGGAAAGGCAGAGGAAGAGAATTGTTTTTTGTTAAAGATTTTATTTAGTGGGGCGCCTGGGTGGCTCAGTGGGTTAAAGCCTCTGCCTTCGGCTCAGGTCATGATCTCAGGGTCCTGGGATGGAGCCCCGCATCGGGCTCTCTGCTCAGCAGGGAGCCTGATTCCTCCTCTCTGTCTCTGCCTGCCTCTCTCCCTACTTGTGATCTCTGTCAAATAAATAAATAAAATCTTTTAAAAATTTAAAGAAAGATTTTATTTATTTATTTGAGAGAGAGAGAGAGAGAGAGAGCATGAGCAGGGGGTAGGGCAGAGGGAGAAGCAGGCTCCCCATTGACCTGATGAGGGACTAGATCCCAGGTCCTTGGGATCACAGCCTGAGCCGAAGGCAGATGTTTACCAACTGAGCCACCCAGGCGCCTGAGAGTCTTTTTTTTTTTTTAAGGATTTATCTATTTATTTGAGAAAGAGAGACAAAGCACATAGGAGTGGGGGAGGACCAGAGGGAGAGAGAGAGAGAATCCCAACCAGACTCTGTGCTGAGCCCATGGTCGAGGGGGCGGCTTGATCTCACCACCTGGAGATCACAACCTGAGCCAAAACCCAGAGTTGGCCGCTTAACTGACTGTGCCACCCAGGCACCCTAAAACAAATCCTTGTTAACAATGCACATTTTGGGTCGCTTTTATAGAAAGAAAAAAAGGTGTTTTGAGAAATTTAAAGGACCCCCAAAAATAACCACTACCTTTTTTTTTTTTAAGATTTTATTTACTTATTTGACAGAGAGAGAACACAAGCAGGGGGAGTGGGAGAGGGAGAAGCAGGCTTCCTGCCAAGCAGGGAGCCTGATGGTGGAACTCGATCCCAGGACCCTGGAATCATGACCTAAGCCGAAGGCAGATACTTAACAACTGAGCCATCCAAGTGCCCAACAGTCACCCTCTCTTGTCCTTCCTAAACAACTTAGTGTTCTACAGGATTTGACCTAGAGTCAAGTTCTTCTTCTGCCACCAATCCCAGCCCCAACCCCCTCCCCTTCTTCCCAGCAACCCCCCATCACATGCCTCTGTGCTTGATTTCACTGACTCTGGGTGAACAGAGCCTACACCTGTTCCCAGTGTGTCCTGCTCCTCGTCAGTCTGCCCTACATCTTTCCTGCTTCCCTGGGGACCACCGATCTGGATGCCAGTGAATTTGGATCAACTTATTTCTGTCTTTGAGGGAGCCAGTTACGGAGGAAGGGCTGCAAAGCCCCAGAGCCTGGGTGGTGACATACTTACAACTATGAAGCCATTGAAGAAAGATAACAGTCTCTTCAGGGAGGAATACGGAGTGTGCATTTCATCCATGTTGGCCAAACTGGGGGCTCCGGACGTTCAGGTCAACATATTCCTGAATAAACCTCAGGGCTCCTGTTTATCCTGATGGTATAGGTCTAGGATCAGGGGCACCAAGGCTGACTTGTCCCCCTCTCTCCTGGCTGTCCGATCATCTGCCAGCGACGCGCCCCAGCAGCCACCCCTCCACAGTCATACGCCTCTATCACGTCACAATGGGATGCCAGAGCAAGGCTCCCCGTGCCCGGGAAGCAGGTACCCTGAGCTACCCCTGCCGGTTCCTCATCCTCCAAATAGGCTGCACCGGGGTGGAGAAAAGGCATGATGGGCTGCCCTGGTACCCCCCAGATGCCACTTGGGCCCTGTGGGCATAGTGTTCAGCACTGACTGCTCTTGCGGTTAATACCCCCACTAGACTAGGGGCTCCAAGTGGGCAGGGTCCTGAGCTCTGCCCTAGTCACGGTTGTGTTCCCAAAGTTTGGCACACAGTAGTTGCTTGAGAAACCAATATGGAATGAATGAATGAAGGAGCTCCAGGAAGCAGGATCCAGCTACAAGCCATCAGGTCCCCCAAGCCTCTGCCTCCGCATTCGCTCATGTGACTCATCCTCACCCTTCTCATGGGGCTCAGAGGACAAAGTAACTGCTCAGGGCGACCCAGGGATCAAGGTCAAAGCTGGGCTTTGAAACTCCAAGATAGACATGAAGGTGGGAACCTCTGACAGCGCTCCACCCTCCCCTCTACAGCCCCTCTCCACACTCCCCGCCAAAACCTTTCCTTTCTCCCTCTGCTCAGCCACAGCAGGTGAAGCAAATATCCTTGAGCCCAAGTGCCATTGATCAGCGGGCCCTGATGAGACGTGCATAGCAGGCATTTCAGAGGAAAAATTGTGCATGTAGGCATCGAGACACACACACTCCTGCACACACATTTGAATTAATTTAATGAATGTTTGTCAAATTATCTGCTTCTTGGAATATGTGGCACTAAAAATTTGCACGTAGGAGTGACCATCTACTTCCCGACCGCGGGTCACGTTCCCATCTAGGAGTGTGTCCTTTCACGACTTTCTCTAAAAGGTCATTGAAATAAAGAGCCCAAGAGCCAGGTGCAGAGGGCCCGAAAATGAGGGTGCACAGGAGGGTGAGAAAATGGAGGTGCAAGGGAGCATGGGAAACACAGGGATGCAAATGAGGGCTTGAAAATGTGGGCAATGGGGCACCTGGGTGGCTCAGTGGGTTGAGCTGCTGCCTTTGGCTCAGGTCATGATCTCAGGGTCCTGGGATCGAGCCCTACATCGGGCTCTTGGCTCAGCGGTGAGCCTGCTTCTCCCCCTCTCTCTGCCTGCCTCTCTGCCTACTTGTGATCTCTGTCTGTCAAATAAATAAATAAAATCTTTAACCCCCCCCCCCAAAAAAATGTGGGCAAAAGTGGACAGGAAAGGGTTGGTGCTCAAAGAGGGCGGGAAAATGAAGGATAAATAAGGGCGGGGAGGAGGCACCTGGGTGGCTTAGTGGGCTAAAGCCTCTGCCTTCGGCTCAGGCCCTGATTGGGATCCCAGGGTCCTGGGATCGAGCCCAACATCGGGTTCTCTGCTTGGTGGGGAGCCTGCTGCCTCCTCTCTCTCTCTCTCTGCCTCTCTGCCTACTTGTGATCTCTGACAAATAATTAAATAAATACAAGTAATAATTAAAAAAAAAAAATAAGGTCAGGGAGGATGGGAGGTCCACTGGAGGCTGAAGGAGAGCTGACCCTGCCACGGCCAGAGGAACACAAGACCCTTAGATGGAGGCGTGAGGTACATCCTCCAAGCCCCGCCCCCGCGGCCGCCCCGCGCGGAAGCCCCGCCCCGGCTTACCGGCTAGGACCAGGCGTGCGTCTCGGCCTCTCGCGCCCCCTGGCGACCATCAGCGGAAACCGCGGCCGTACGTGGGCCCCTACTAGAGTCTCCCAACCAAGCCACCGCCAAGTGCGCCTCGGTGCCCCAGACCCACCCTGGTCAGTGGGATGAAATGGAGTGTGTCTGTGACGCACCCTGCAAGTCCCCCTAACCCACGTCAACTGAATTGGTGCGAAGAAACAGAATTGTGCAGGCATCTGGCGAATTGTAAAATGTCAGATGCTTGGCAAAAAAACCAACCAAACAAACAAAATTAGTGCGATCTATCAGTGATAGTTCAGAGGTCCTAGAAAACCGTGAAAAGCTGCTCTTGAAGGGAAGCTACAGCGCCATTAGGAAAACATTTAAACATTATTGTAGAAATAGAACTACTCCAATATTTGCTTAATAATAGAGCTTAAGGTGTGTTAAGATAGTCCTAAATCATTTCTCCCCGGCCTGGTCTCCTTTGTTATATTTTAGGAGATTTTTTTTTAAGGTTTTATTTATTTATTTGAGGGAGAGGAAGAGAGCATGAGTTGGGGGAGGGGCAGAGGGAGAGGGAGAAGTTGACTCGCACTGAGCAGGGAGCCCAATGCAGAGCTCTGTCCCAGATCCCTGAGATCATGACCTGAGCCAAAGGCAGGTGCTTAACCAACTGAGCCACCTAAGGTGTCCCAGGAAATGTTTTTCAAAAGCACCGTAACCAAGGGACGCCTGGGTGGCTCAGTTGGTTCAGCGGCTGCCTTCGGCTCAGGTCATGATCCCAGCGTCCTGGGATCGAGTCCCACATCGGGCTCCTTGCTCGGTGGGGAGCCTGCTTCTCCCTCTGTGTATGCCTGTGTTCGCTCTCTC
>PISX010002781.1:128190-151728 GCA_004024625.1 Mellivora capensis | reverse complement strand
ATGAACCATGAGAGGCTGTGGACCCTGAAAAACAATCTGAGGGTGTTGAAGGGGCGGGGGGTGGGAGGTTGTGGGAGCCTGGTGGTGGGTATTAAGGAGGGCACGTATTGCATGGAGCACTGGGTGTGTGCAAAAACTATGAATTCTGTTACACTGAAAAGAAATTAAAAAAAAAAAAAAAGGAAGAGGATTCTGGCAAACCCAAAGGAGGGGGGGAGAGAAGAGGGATGCATTCAAGGCAGGGGCCACGAGAGAAACAAAGGCCCTGAGGTGGGGAAGCCTGAGAAGTGACTGGCAAGGCAACACAGGGCTGTTTCACTGTTTCGGGGATAGAGTTAGAGAAATTAGGAGCAGGAAGCCTGGAACGACAAGAAGAGCACCCGCTTGCCATGGAAACAGGGGACCTTCTGAGTAAGGGCCGGCAGTGTTTTCGAGAAGGGGAATCCTGGTTGACTCCCCACAGGTACAAAGCCCTTCCCGAGAGGTTCAGAGACTCTCAAATCTCAGCCTGCAGAAATGAGTCTGGGAGGCAAACCCGCTGTCCCAGTCCCCACCTTCCATGCCTCACCTCTCCTCCTCCCAGGGACCCTCCCCTGCAGGGCAGTCCTTACCTCCACTTCCCTCAGCCCTGGCTCAGGTTACTGCGCGACTGAGGTCAGCCTTCCTTAGGGAAGTGAGTCGCGTGTTGTATGTGTGTGTGGGTACACCTGTGAACACGCGCTCCTGCCCCAGCAAACCAAAGGTGGGGCCTGTCTGCCTCTTTCCCTGAGACCTACCCAACCTCTGCACACAGTTTGGGTTCCCAGTCAGCTCGGCTTCCCCACTGGCTGCAGCAAAAGCACCCAGAGTGCCAGCAGCCAGCAGAGGGGAGCACACGCGCCTGCTGGATCTGGAGAAGGGCATGGGAGTCATCAGGGAAACCGGGACCATGAGCCCAGGGACGGATGAGGGCACCTGTCTCAGGCAGGCTGCCAACCCCACTCAAAGGAAAAACTCCTAACAGAAGGAGGAAGGTCCCAGATGGTTACACACTGGGGGAACCCCCAGTTCATGCTCCCTGCACTTGTTCCAGAAAGATCAGAGTGACAATGGGGTTGGTGCTCTAACCTCCCAAATCAGCCCCAGGGATCCTGTGTACATCACACCCTTTGTCTGAAAGGCGGCCATGCAGAAAGCCCCCTGCTGCTTCTGCCCCCAAGGCTCTTCCAGGTGCTTGGCTCTGACCCTGACCAACACCTCAGCCCTTGAATGGACCATGTGATAAGTCATCCTCAGAACTGCCTGTAGGCTCAGTAGGGGCTACTGCTTGATGTGCAAGGGAAGTGGGTCTGGTGATGAAGACACAGCCGCCTGAGCAGGCCCTAGCCCTGGAGATGCCCTCACTGCACTCAGGAGGGAGGACGTGGTTAAGTGGGGCAGAAGCATTGCAGGGGGTCCCATTCTGCTTACCAGTGGCCAGCCCTGAACGGTAGTCATGACACAATCTGGCTGGCCCTTCTGTCTTCAGCGATTGAAGATTTGGCCAAACCACTGGTCAGACAGATTTTCCCCCAAGCCCCGCGTTAATTGGGTTTTGGATTCTACAACCCACGCCGCTGAGCTGGAGCTCCTGGGCTTCAAGGTGGGGGCCATGACCCGAAGCCAAAACTGGCGGACACCTGGGCTCTGCTTGCCTGTACAGCGAGCCTGGGGAAAGCAGCTTTGGGGGCTGGCTCTGAGGTGCCCCGGCTGGTGGGCTTCCAAGTTCCTTGGCACAGGCCAGCTACCCTGGTGGCTGTGTTCTGGGTTGTATGTGCTGGATTGTCTCCCTGGGGGCAGCTGCACCTGGGTGGGGAGAACTGGAAGCTGCCAGCCTCGCAGGCTCTGCACTCCTCCCAGGATGATCCAGCTCAGCCCGGCCTTGTGGGTAACCTGTCCTTTTCAGCTCCAGCCTGGCAGAACTCAGCCAAAGCCGCCTGCTACCCCTTCTCCCTCCCTCCCTCTATAACATTCCTTGGGAAGAAGGAGATCAGAGATCTTTGTTATTCCTACATCATGCTTGGAACATAGTAGATGTTCAATAAATACTGCTTTCTCCTCCATGGGGGTATGAGAGGCCACACACCGATGGTTCAGAGCTGGGCTCTGGAGTCAGGCCGCGGGTACACTCCAGCCTGCACTTTCTAGCTATCTGAGCTTGAACAAGTCACCACCCACTGTGAGCATGGATTGCAATGGTGCCCGGCCCAGGGTGTGTGCCAAATAAACATTTGATATTGTTTATCTTTTTTTTAAAGATTGTATTTATTTATTTGAGAGAGAGAGCACACACACACAAGCAGGGGGAGAGGGGAGCAGAGGAAGAAACAGACTCTCCAATGAGCAGGGAGCCATATGCGGGGCTCCGTCCCAGATTCCCGGGATCATGACCTCAGCTGAAGGCAGATGCTCAACTGACTGAGCCACCCAGGAGCCCCTGATAATATTTATCTTAGAAGAAGAATCCAGCTATGTCCAAACGGGAGCCTGAAATGAAACAAAAGCTCGAATCCCATCATACAGAGTAACGGCTGGATCCCTACCCTGAGCAATGCCTCTTTCTCGCATATCCCACCTAGAGGAGGGCTCCAGGCTCTGAGAAGTCGTAGACAATCCGCGTGTTAGCCCCACCACCACCTCGCTTGCAGACCATGCAGGAAACGCCTCTGCCCCACAGTGGGGGCTGGCTTTCAGCATAGACCAAGTAAAAAGTAACTTTTCCCACCGAAGAGGCAATACAATCAGACTCCCTTCTCCAAAGCTACACACAGAACGCTGATCTTGACAGAGGTTAGAATACAGCTTCTGGAAGAGCTCCTTCTGATCCAAGAGATAGAAGGAATCCGTTGGTAAGGAAGCCTTGCAGCTGGTAGGCAACATTCCCCAGAATCCATTGAAAGGAATCAGTGGATAAAGATTGCAGACGGCAAAACTACTATAAAAATAGCCACCTTTCTAAATAGGAGAGCGGCTGACAGTCATGGGCCTGGGCCTTGCCGAGCCTGTACTCGGCCAATCCCGCAGCAGCCCCCCAGGGTGGGCTCGATCCACACCCCCCTTTGCAGGAAGGGAAAAGATGAGTGCCATGACTAAGCTGTTTGCCCAAGATCTTGTAGCAGGGAAGCAGAGTTGGGATCTAGACCAGGCCTGCCTTGCCTAAAACCCAGGCTTTAAATCACAACTGTAGGGGTGCCTGGGTGGCTCAGGGGGTTAAGCGTCTGCCTTCAGCGCAGGTCACGATCCCAGAGTCCTGGGATCGAGTCCCACATGGAGCTCCTTGCTCAGTGCGGAGCCTGCTTCTCCCTCTCCTCCTTGATCTTGCTCTCTCTTGCTATCTCTGTCTCTCAAATAAATAAAATCTTTAAAAAAAGAAAGTAAGAAACCGCAACTCTATGCCAGAGTCAGAGGCGGGAATCTACACACAAGGGCTCTAGGCCAGCGGACAGAAGGCAGGACAGGAAAACTGGGGCCACACAGCCCTGTACCCAGGAGCCGGAAGAACAGCCTAAAACTATGCCCTTTTGCCCGTTCTGCTGGGCTGTTTGTGTCTAGGGAGAAGGAAACGAAGCCGGAGGCCACCACTTGCCGTGTGTGCTTAGAAGCCAGACTTGAGGGGACCCATCCGGGTCCAATGTCCCTGTCTTCTCCCTTTCAGTCCCTATGTTCAGGTGGGGGGGATGAAGGAAAGAAATGAACTGATGATTATGTCCACATTTCCACGCTGACAGACTAGGACAAGACAGCGGCGACTAGAGCCCCTTGCTCCCGGGAAATACACAGGGTCTGCTGGTTAGATTCGTGCTCTCTGCAACGGAAATGGGGATTTCAATGCTCTGACCAAGGCCGCAAGGAAGGGAGAAAAACCAACTGCTCCGGAGTGTGTCACCTCCTCACCTCCTCACCTCTCAGTCACCCGGCACTGGCCTCACCCGTCTCGCTGCTCCAGGTGGCTGTGACCTATCATGGGCCAAGCAGGGCCTCACCGAGACCCCAGGCTCTGGAGGTGAGACGAAGTCCCTTCTTGGCACGTCTGTGAAATCCTGGGCACTGACTAAATTATTACCTCAGAAAGTGGGTTCTTACTCACCCCTCTGTTCACCCAATATCAACACACACATTTCTTCGTGGTTAGAAACAGGCTATCTATGAAATAAGTCTTGAAAAACAACTTGGAACCAGGTTTGTTCCAGGGGTTTTCCTTGCTGAATGGCCAAGCTGAGCTGTGGCGTGGACGTCATACCACTCACTCCTTGCACCGCTGTGGAGACCAGCTGGTGGGGTGCAGGGGCCTGGGTTCACATCTTGACTGTGTGCTGGGTCTCCACTGGCCTGAGCCTCCTTCCTATAATGTGGGCAGCCTGCACACCCATACACCTTGCCGCATTTAGAAGCCGTTGTCACCATTATTCTACACAACAGTAAAAATAGTTCTTGCCTTCTCCTTTTGAAGCCCCTTTTTGCCGGAAAGGGGAAATTGGACCCTTCCTTTACTTTAAAATGTGTTCTTGGTTTTTTGGCAATTAAAAAAAAATCCTAGATGTTCTTTGTACCTCTCTGCTCCCCACATGCCCCAAACCACCCCCCCCAATATAATTTATGACATTCCCTTTTGCTGGTACACCTGCCGTTATGGTACTAATAGTCATTAACCATTTTTGCTGAGTTTTTTAAATCGCTTCTTTAGAAACTGTAAAGTAAAACCTCTTTCTTTAACCCCCCGTGCTCTGTAAAAGCACCTCGAGTTCAGCGAATCACCTGTCTGCATGGGGGGAAATCTGGTAAGGCTGGATCTGCAATAGGAATTCATCACGTGAACAGTAACTCACCACTGCAAAGGCTCCCTGGATAAAGCTGGGAAGTTTACAGCCACTTCGGGCAATTTGGAAAGATCCTCAGCCATGGTAAATAATGTTTATGTTCTTACAGGAGGAAAATCAAAGACCAGCAGGAACTGCGCAGAATTTCATTTTCTTTCTTGGGGAGGGAGCTGCTGCTCCATGAGAAGAAAAGGATGTTCAGTCTAGGTTGTTCTGTTTTGTTTTTTAAAGATTTTATGTATTTGAGAGAGAGCATAAGCAGGGGGAGCAGCAGGCAGAGGGAGAAGCAGTCTCCCCACTGAGCAGGGAATTTGATCCCAAGACCCTGAGATCCTGACCTGAGCCAAAGGCAGTCACTTAACCGACTGAGCCACCCAAGCACCTGCTTGGCCTAGGTTTTAACCTGTGATGTATTTCCAGCCTCGGAGATGTATTTCCATGCCGTATTCAGCTGACTGGTGGTAAGAAGCATCCCAGGTCTCTGAGGTGAGCTTATCTCCTCCCCTTGCTGAAAATGTCCGGAGCAAGGTACCGGACGGGGCTCAAGATTTATTTCTACACTGGTCCTGAACTATGGTTTTGTGGCCTGAGCAACACCAGCGAACCTCCCCATGTCTGATCAAAGTGGATGAGCTCTGGCCCAGATACTGACCTGAGACCCCTCCATGGCATTTGATGGGGTTAGAAACACAGACTCTAAGGGCTGTAAAAGGCTTTTCAGGGAGCACCTGGCTGATAGTTCTGAGACCTGGCTGCACACTGGACTCATGGAAGAGCTTTAAAGAAATTTGGATGCTGGGGCCCACCCTCCAGCCATCTGATTTGGTGAGTCTGGGTGGAGGCCCCGGGGATCTGCATTTGGGAGACCCCGGACCCACCCGGTCCCCATAATCTATAGAGCAGAACTGGGCTCAGGGAGAAGAGAATCAGGTGCCAGTCACCTGGGTTATCTATTTTAGTTATATAAGTTCACCTTTATTATTTATTTATTTATTTATAAGATTATTTATTTGTCAGAGAGAGCGAGCGAGCACAGGCAGACAGAGTGGCAGGCAGAGGCAGAGTGAGAAGCAGGCTCCCCGCTGAGCAAGGAGCCCGATGCGGGACTCGATCCCAGGACGCTGGGATCATGACCTGAGCCGAAGGCAGCCGCTTAACCGACTGAGCCACCCAGGCGTCCCTATTTTTTATTTATTAAAAAAAATTAATCTGTACACCCAGCTTGGGGCTTGAACTCATGACCAAGATTAAGAGTCACACACTCCTCTGACTGGGCCAGCCAGGACCCCAGTCCAGCTTCAGTTACAAGCCTAACTCTACCAGGGATCTGAGAGTGGCCCCACCCCCGCCAGGCATTCTGCTCTCCAGCAGCAGCATGAGGGTTGGGGGAAGGGTAGAGGGCAGGGGACGGTGCTCAGATGTTGATCATTTCCTAAACGTGCCAGGCCCTATGCCTCTACTATCTCCCCTCCGTCCTGTGAAGCAGATGTTATTATTCCCACTTTACAGATGAGAAAACCTAGGCTCAGAGAGGCTGAGTCATTGGGTTGAAGACACACAGTCGGTTAAATGACAGAGTTGGGGTCTGAATCCAGGTGGTCCTTCTTTGGCTCATGCTAGTGTGGCCTCAGGAGTCCAGCAAGCGGTGAGATGAGATCAGAGAGATAAACTGAAGCTGGTCAACCAGAGCCTTGAAGGGCATGGTAAGGCATGTGGATTCTTCCCGAGAAACGAGAAGTCACTGAAGGTTTCGGGCAGGGAGGAGGGCACACTGTTGTGCCGTCTGTGTCCTGTGGACAGGACTTACAGCCCCTTTGAGGTGAGAGCCCCAAACTCTGTGCAGGGTAACTCCAGGGCCTGGCTCTGAATGATCCCCACAGGCATGTATTTTTTGGTGATTACTGGCTGCTTGGCACCTGTCTCTGAAAGAGAAAAAGACAATCCACATTGAATTGGGATTACAGTGTTACAATTAGTAACAATTACAATTACAATTGCAATTACAGCAAGGGATTACAGTGTTACGCTCCTACCCCCAGTAACCACTTCACTCATCCAGACACATTGCCTACAAATTTACAGGAAGTCTGGGTGAGAGCAGGACTGAGGATCACCGTTGTAAAACAAAGAGATCTTTCACCGAGTAAATTAATCACACAAACGACACTGGAGAAGAAAGCTCACATCACAAACTGCTTAAACAGTTAAGTGGCACCGATGTAGGTGCCAGGAATGGATAACTGAACTACCTATTTGTTCAACAGTATTCCATAATTCCGAAGTTTCCCATGCATATCCACACATACACAAAATCAGTTTGAATTAGTGATACTTAACTCTATCTGAATGTCTCAGATTAAATTATCCCAGCGCTCAGCTTATCAATTGCTAACATTTGGAGGTTACCATGATCAA
This sequence comes from Mellivora capensis, assembly GCA_004024625.1. Lineage (NCBI taxonomy): Eukaryota > Metazoa > Chordata > Mammalia > Carnivora > Mustelidae > Mellivora > Mellivora capensis. The sequence goes on along the minus strand of PISX010002781.1, from coordinate 144,478 downwards.
ACCCAAAGAGACCCCTGACCCCGCACGGGCAGACTCGCACATCCAAACCAGTCCTGGTTTTTAGTTGGCTTTTAATTTTGTGCCGCCCTATACCTGAGTAAGCTTCTAATTTCAGCCTCTTTACCTTGTTTAACGTTAATTCTTCACCCTTACAGAGTTTTCCAGACCTAAAGCACTAGACCAGCCACTGTCAGCAGAAGTGGACTCATAGGGGCGCCTGGGTGGCTCAGTGGGTTAAGCTTCTGCCTTCGGCTCAGGTCATGATCTCGGGATCCTGGGATCGAGCCCCGCATTGGGCTCTTTGCTCAGTGGGGAGCCTGCTTCCCCCTCTCTCTCTGCCTACTTGTGATCTCTATGTCAAATAAAATCTTAAAAAAAAAAAAAATCTGATGATGTCATTCCTAGGGAAGAAAAAAAAAAAAAAAGAAGTGGACTCATACTCCCTGCTTGCAAAGGCACCGACTCCATGTGCGAAGGGAACACAGAAAAAAGAAAAAAAAAGTCTGCATCTAAAAACACTAGGCTTTATGTATAGCATATTCATTCTTTCAACCTCGCCATCTGATTTCTGGGAATTACCCTAAAGAAATCCTCTGGATGAGAAAGCAGCTGTGTGTAGTGGAAAAGACCATGGAGCTCCGTATCTCCGAGAAGAACAGAAATAACCCCAAGACACAGCAAACGAATGGGTGAGGGGAATGCTGGGCAGCACTGTGATGTATCATAGAGCCATTCAAAAGAGGCTTATAGGAGGCTTCTGGATAGCTCAGTCGGTTAAGCCTCTGCTTTCAGCTCAGGTCGTGATCCCAGGGTTCTAGGATCGAGCTCCATGTCCACAGGGAGCCTGCTTCCCCTTCTCCCCACTGCTCGTGCTTTCTCCCAAATAAATAAAATCTTAAAAAAATAAAAAAAAAAAGATGCTCACAATACATTAATGGTAATCTGAGGAATGTTTCTAGTGATGGTGTATCATCACATTTAAGACACCATTGATTATACGACATACCACAATTTCATGTATCAGGAAGGAAAAAAAAAACTCAGGATGGGTTATCTAACAAGGGGCATCGAAGTAGCTAGGACCCCGAAGGGTTAGTCCCTAAATGCAAGGGGGATGAAAAACAGCCCTTTTGGGCAGAAAGTATGTCTCATCCTTGCCCTGGGTACAGAGAGGGAACATAATCACTTGAGAACATGAAACCCATACTCACACAGGTGGGAGTCTGAATTTGCACTATGACATGGTCTCCAAACACCTCCAGCAAACGCTGAAACTGAATTTAAATTTAATGTAAAGTCTTCTCAAGTTGGCAGTGCCCCCAGGTGACTTTCAGAAGCAGTAGGAACCCAGTTTGGAAGAGGTGAATTTCGAGAGGCTGACAGCAGCTGGAAAGCCATCAGCTGTGATGTTAGAATGTGACAACCAGCCAGTCTTAGAATTAACGTTAAGCTAAAGAGCAGAATAAAATGGCATGTGGGCGATGATATGTCTTTGCAGAGGTGACCAAGTGGAAGGAAATACACTATAATGTTAACTGTGGTTTTCTGTAGCTGTAAGACTAGAACTTTCTTTTTCTTTAAATGACATTTTCCTGAAGAAACCATGTGTTTAAGTGACCACATAGGAAACATAAGAGAAATAAATCAGGGTGATAGAAGGAGGGAGGGGGTGACTTTAGGTGGGGTGGTCAGGGAGGGCACCTTGGAGGAGGTGACACTGAACGGAGAAGGGGGCAGCATGGGAGAAGCTGCAGGAACTGCTCACCGCTGCCTCCCATATCAGATTGGGGCTTGGATCACAGAGCAGATGCCTGAAACATATTTGTTAAATGAATACAGGAATTAAGGAATAGTTGCTGACTCTCAAGGGGTCCCCGCCAGTGTCTGCAGTCTCTTCAGTGGGGCCATTCTCACCAGACTGAGCTGATGAACAGGGCCAGGATACCAGCGGGACCAAAGGCAAAGCTCAGCAGAGAACTGAAGTCATGGCGCTGGGCCTCTTTCCCCACCTACGAAATGAGGTGAGTGCCTTTGTTGCCACGGGGGCTCAAAGTCAGCTTTAGCTGACGCAGTGCTTTGAAATATTGAGCCCAGTGCAAGCACGAGGGGCTGCCATGTTCTAGGTCTTCGCCAGAGCCCAGTGACACCTCCCTGCAACCGCGAGACCCAGTGGCTTTAGATGAGCTGCTCTGTCGCACACAGCTGACCTTGCTCTACGGTCAGGGGGTAAAAGATGCTGCATCAGCTCCAGCCTTCCTGTCTGCCTGTCCTTTCCTGGATGCATTTACTGTGCGCCAGCCCGTGCTGGACGCTGCATGCAGATCCAGAGATGAGAGATGGGGCCCTGCCCTCGGGAGAGGCACGGCGCACCTAGGGCCACCAGATGAGTGGGGATCATGATTCCCCTGGCATATGACCGACAGTGCAGCTGGGAAAACAGGCCAAAGGAGGCTCACTGCACCTGCTGCCCAGGCAGAAACAACAGCAGCCATTTGGCGGGTGGGGACGGGGAGCATTGAGCATACTGCATACTCTGGGTTTTCGTACATTGTTTCATTTTGTCCTCACCAAGCTGTGAGGTTATCACCATTTCACAGATGGGGGCCAGAGGCTCCACTGGTTAGTTGTCAAGGTCACGGAGCTTGGAACCAGCCCAGCAAGAACTCCTGTCTTGGCTGGAGGGATTCTGGAGTCTGGGCCCCTAGCCCACTAGCATGCTGACGAGTGTGTGTGCGCATGTGTGTTGCCGGGGCTGGGGGGCGGGGAGGCAGAAGCCTGCTGCAGGCCGAGGGGAGACCCTGCCACATTTAGGGAGCGAAGGCCAAGGTGCGATAGCAGGCACTGAGGCAGACATGGAGTGTCAGGTGTGCTGTGGCTTTCTCGTGAAAGGGCTAATGTGAGCAAACTCACAAATGGGTCTGAAAGTGAAATGCCCCTGGACTTTCTGTACAGGTCATCCCCCTGCCCTAAGCGGCCCACTCAGAGGACATTCAGCAAGGGGCTGAATCCTGAATTTTACTGCAGTTCCAGCTGCTCAGGGGGAACTGGCCTGGTGGGACAGGGAGCACACCCAGGTGTCACCAAGGGCAACCCGGGAGCCCAGCATCGTCATCCTGGTCTGTGTGGGGGGCACCCTCGGGCTCTCCCAGAGCAGGGACCCTCCTGGAGCTCGGAGGAGGAAGAGCCACGCTGGCCTGAATGGAATTCCAAAGATGGCCTTGGCTGGCTCTGTCAGTGGAGCATGCAACTCGTGACCTCAGAGTCGTGAGTTCAAGTCGTAGGGTGTGGAGCCTAAGTATCTGGTGGTGCCCAACATAATCACATGAGCTCTTAAAAACAGAAAAAGGTGGCAGAAGAGCGATGCAGCCGAAGGTCCAGTCAGAGACCAGAAAGCATGAGAACTCCATTCACCATCGGTGGCTCTGAAGGGGGACACATGCTGGGTAATGCGGGTGGCTGACGATGTCCCCGGCCGTGAGCTAGCGAGGGCATGGGAGCCTCAGTCCCACAACTCCACGGGAACAAATTCTGCCAACAAGCCTAATGAACTTGGGAGCAGATTCACCACCGAAGCCTCCAGAAGGGAATGTCACCCTGCCGACATCCTGCCTTGGGCCTTGTGAGACTCTGGCAAAGAGCCTGCTAGGCTGCCCTATGCCCCAGCTTCTGACTGACAGAAACTGTGAGATAATGGGCACTTTGTGAGCTGCTAAATTTGTGGCAATTTCTTACGACAGCATTGGAAACCAAGGACTAATAAATACAGGAGCTATCTGAGGACAGACTGCCCAGGCCCAGGAGTGGATGGCACAGGGCCCGGCATGCAGGCGGTGACAGGGCGGGCTACGGCTGTCACCTCCACACTACTCTGAGGAAAGGGAAGAAGGGAACCACCGGATCTGGGCCAGGGGAGGCACGGTCACTAGTAGGGCCAAATTATTCACTCATTCACTCAGCTAGCCTTTCTCAAGCCCATGCTATGACCTAAGCACTGGCCGGGTGTCTGGAACTCTCACGAGGGGAAAGATGGCCCACCAGACTCAAGCCACTGAAATGAGTCCTGTGGCAGGAACAAAGTCCCTGATGCTGTGGGAAATCAGAGAAGAATCACCAGTCCCCCAGAGGCTGACAAGGTTTCCCAAGGCCTGAAGCCCTCTTGGGTCTTGGCGGTCAGGAGGGAAAGAGGTTGGGTAGGGGTGGGCCACCCTAAGAAGAGAAGAGCAAGGCGATGGGATGGAAAGGTCATGCCTGGCACATTCAGGAAGGACAGGGGATGTGGCAGGCGACGGGAAAAGGAATTGGCCAACAGGTGGGCTGCAGCACAGGAGGGCCCTGAGGTCGAAAAGGGAAATTGGACTGAGGATGCTAAGCAGGGAGAAGACTGTGGCAGGGGCAAGGGCAGGGGTGGACCACACATCTCAGGACTCCATTCACCCAGACTCAGGGGATAGGCAGGCCTGAGCGGGTGGACTAAAGCACCCATGTGCCCTCTGTAAATGAATGAATGTACACTTTGCTTTGTGTACCGGCCTCCCAGGTGGCTATGTCATGAGTACCTGGCACATGACAATCCATGTTAGCTTTCGAGGTGAACATAAAGACAAGGGCAAGCCCCTGAGAGACTGACCACATCAGGGAAAACAGAAGCACTGGGAATCCGGGCCCGAGTGCCCAGGAAAGCCAGCTGAAGGGATGGCAGGCAGCAGCCCTCCACCTGCGGCTCTGGCACAGAGAGGGAAGCAGGCCCTGACGTCCACCAGGAACAGGGCAGTGGCCACAGGTGGCAGGGCCACCTCCAAACTCCCTTCCTGGATGAGAACCAGGTGCTTGTCCTAAAGGAGGCGCTCTAGAGATGGGAAACACTCCCAGCTCCGGTCTGCCACAGAGCTGGCTGCAGAGGCCCTGAGGTCATCTATCTACAGGGAGTGGGCTGGGGAGGATTTCTGACTGCTCTAAAGGGGTCCAGAGGCGGTGGCTCTAGCAGGACTTCCTGGGGAGCTGCCGGCAAGCCCTCCCCTCCTCAGGCTTTACACTCCCCAGCATGGTAATATTAACAGTTCCCATTTCTTTAAATGCAAAGTGCTTTCCATGTTTGATTCATGCGATCCTCAAAACAATCACCCATGTTTTTCTTAGCCCATTTCAGAGTTGGGACCAGTACAAAGCTTTTGCATTTTAAATTGTTTTAACCAGCAAATCCCTTCTTGGAAGGAAATAGTAAAAGACAAACCAACATGAAAAACAGAGCAGAGCAACTCTGGATGGGACAAAGGCTAGAGCCCCACTTAGCTAACATCCTCCCCCCAAACAATGATTCCCAAGGGGTTCTTTAGAAACCAGGGGCCCTGAAGACACATCTAGGAGGCCTGGCAGGGCTCACTTGGTTGCAAGTCTCTTCCCCAGGACCACCCGTTTTCTCCTAGCTGAGGTGGGGGGGAAGTTGTAGGGAGATCTCTGAGGGCTAGGATTGTCACATCACACCGAGCATCCTGTTAATGCTGATCTGGAAAAGCCAGCTCCTGCACTGGACCATGGCCCCTACCTCTCTCGGGAAGCCCTTCCTTGTTACCCCACAGAGACCCTGACTGACACTAGGCATGTTCCTCGGATGACCTTCCCCTCAGAGCCCCGTACCTTAGCACCGACTTTCCACTCCCATTGCAGATGGACTGCATGGGACGGGCGGGGATCTGAAAGACAGGCAGGATGAGCAACCGGGACTCCGCTGGGCAGGGGACAAGTGGAGAATACAGGAAGGAGTACTCCAGGGTCTGTCCAGTGGGCAAGAGAGAGGGGAGTGCTCCAAATCACAGAGCTGCTGCAACAGGGCTGGCCCTTGGAAACCACCTTGGAAACAGCCCAGGAAACTGAGGCCAGGATAGACCAGGGTGAATCTGCTGAGGTCTCTCAGCTGCAAGGCCTAGACTAGTACCCAAATTTCTTGACCTCTCTGCTCCAGTGACCTTTCCCAGTCTGATTCTGTGAGAATCAGATTTAGGCAGGATCAAATAAGTAAAACTGAGGATTCAGGACTTAAAATCCCAGAGCCCTCAATCTGAGTTTCGTTCTGCTCTGAAACTGTCGGGTGACCTGGGGCAGGAAGCTCGCAGTACCTGCTCGCAGGTACTTTGCCTGGTGGCCCCCACAGGGTTCTAACACCCTACCCCCAGCACCTGCCCTCCACCTCTGGGGTGAAAGGGGCCATATGAGGTCCCCGCCGCCGCCTAGGCACTGTGCCTCAGCCATTCCTCAGGCAGCGAGAACTGCCATTGCCCTTCCGGGCGGAATCCAGCCCTGGAGGTCATCTTGTCCAGGTAAAGCTCCCCACCCTACCCTGCCCGGGCCTCCCTCGGTCGGCACTGGGTAAACAAACCACCCCTCACTTGCGCGCGCGCGCGCGCGCACACACACACACGCTCCACACAGGCACGCCCCCCTGTGCATTCATGCTTACCGGCACCCACCCGCCCCCTGCTCCCAAACTCCCACACCCCCGCACCCGTCGGCCACGCGCCTTTGCTCGTGCCCACGCCGTTGCCCCTTGGCGCTCCCGGCGCCGGACCTCAGGACAGCTCCCCAGCCCCGGGGTCGCGGCCGGCGAGGGGAGGTTCCCCCGGCGGGCCCCGCCCCGCCCCCGCCCCAGGCCCCGCCCCCGCCTGGCTCGGCCCCTGGGCCGGGAGAGGATGTGAGCTCACTCCCGCTTCCCTGCTGCCGGCGCCGCCAGGAAGCGTCGGCCTGAAGTCAGCCGACCAGCCGGCCGAGGTGTCAGCGGCGCGCCCGGCCCCTTCGCGCCCGGCGCCACACGCAGTAGCCGCTTCCCGGATAGGTACGGAATGAAGGCGGGCGGCGGGGCCGAGGCAGGGCCACACTCCTAGACGCCGCGCCGTCCGGGGCCCCCGGGTCGCGCCGGCCGGGCGCGGGCGCGCACGCCCACCCCCTCCGCGCTTCCGGCCGGGCCACGTGACCGCGCGCGCACGTGTTCCGGGCCTTCGGCGCCGCGGGTAGCAACCTCCTCCCGGTCAGCCCCGGCCGCTGCCCAGCTAGACCTGTGGCAGGCGGGGCGGGGAGGCGGTGGGCCCAGGAAGCGGCGGAGACTCGGCGGAGCAGCGGGCCCGGGGGGTGGGGGGGCGCGGGCGGCGGCATAGCCATGAACCCCAGGGGCCTGTTCCAGGACTTCAACCCGAGTAAGTTCCTCATCTACGCCTGCCTGCTGCTCTTCTCGGTGCTGCTGCCCCTCCGCCTGGACGGCATCATACAGTGGAGCTACTGGGCCGTCTTCGCCCCCATATGGCTGTGGAAGCTGCTGGTCATCGCCGGCGCCTCAGTGGGTGCGGGCGTTTGGGCCCGCAACCCTCGATACCGCACCGAGGGGGAGGCCTGCGTGGAGTTCAAAGCCATGTTGATCGCCGTGGCCATCCACCTGCTGCTGCTCATGTTCGAAGTCCTGGTCTGCGACCGAGTGGAGAGGGGGACCCACTTCTGGCTGCTGGTCTTCATGCCACTGTTCTTCGTATCCCCAGTGTCCGTGGCCGCCTGCGTCTGGGGCTTCCGACACGACAGGTCGCTAGAGCTGGAGATCCTGTGCTCGGTCAACATCCTGCAGTTCATCTTCATCGCCCTGAGGCTGGACAGGATTATCCACTGGCCGTGGCTGGTGGTGTTCGTGCCCCTGTGGATTCTCATGTCGTTCCTCTGCCTAGTCGTCCTCTATTACATCGTCTGGTCCCTCCTGTTCCTGCGCTCCTTAGATGTCGTTGCGGAACAGCGGAGGACCCATGTGACCATGGCCATCAGCTGGATAACAGTCGTCGTGCCCCTGCTCACTTTTGAGGTTCTGCTGGTTCACAGATTAGATGGCCACAATACATTCTCTCACATCTCCATATTTGTCCCCCTTTGGCTTTCTCTAATAACTTTAATGGCCACGACATTTAGGCGAAAAGGAGGCAACCATTGGTGGTTTGGTATTCGCAGAGATTTCTGTCAGTTTCTGCTTGAAATTTTCCCATTTTTAAGAGAATATGGGAACATTTCCTATGATCTACATCATGAAGACAGTGAAGATGCTGAAGAAACATCAGTCCCAGATGCTCCTAAAATTGCTCCAATGTTTGGAAAGAAGGCCAGGGTAGTTATAACCCAAAGTCCTGGGAAATACGTTCCCCCGCCTCCCAAATTAAATATCGATATGCCGGATTAAACTCCTCTTCTGGAGAGCACCCATCTGTGGATCAGGAACCATATACATACGCAAAATCCACCTTATTTTTGCCTCTTTGTTCATCTGTCCCAAACTTGGAACTGAATAGCGCCAAACACCATCATCTCATGCCTCGTTTGAGATTGATGCCTGTCATTCATCAGTATGCATGGTAGATGTAGGAGGTCATTTTAATACACGGTTCTGTGTGTGTGCGCATGCAAGTGGGGTGTGTGTGTGTGTGTGTGTGTGTGTGTGTGTTGTATACATGTGATAGAACTTGCAGTCCAGGCTAGTGCTTTAAAAGCCAGCTTGGGAGCAGTCAGTTGATCCTCAAACGAAATACACAGCTGGATTTTTTTTTTTTAATGGTACTATGCCTATGATGGAAAGTATCGTTTAAAAGTATTTTTATACACTACTAGTCTAAAGTTGTATTTCAGATTGTACTTGTGACATAATAGCAAATGTAAAGAATTCTCTTTCCCTCCACTTGTTCATAAGCCTTAGAGTTGTTATTTTTAGTGTTCCTCCTGTTAAAATAGTTTTTCTTTGGGCTTTGCCGATATTTGTCTTTAATATCATAAAATGAATTTTTCTAATGAAATGAATCCATGCATATATGATATTTATGTGATTATTTTAGCAGCATATTTTGTTGAATTCTAGTTCTGTGCATTACAATGTATTACGTTAACAGTACTTTTTAAAGTTTGTATGTGAAGATATGTGTCTGTTGCAGCTGTCCTTAAAACATTAATATGTACCCAGTATAGGCTCTTCTCAAAGTACCAGGCATAAATATAGGGATCGAAAATCCCATGGCTCTTAATATTCAGGTGTTAAATGACCCAATCTACACAGTTTTAAGGTCTCTGTTAGTAGAGGGAGGAGCCACCGTCCTTTGGGAACAGGTGACATGCTCTAGTGTGATAACTAGGCCATAAAGTGATACTGTTCATTTAGCACCTAGACTTTTCCAGCACAGGTAATAACATCTCTTCAAGAACAACCAAAATAAGCAACAAGTGATTTGTTCATTGCTAAGAGTCTTAGAATATTACTTGGTTATAATAAAAAAATGTTACTTGTTATCAGAACGCTGGAAGGAGTAGCCTTAAACAAAGCATGGCCAACAAGATCAGGTATTATTTTAAGGTCCAGACTTTTTGATCTGTCAGCCACAGGGAAAGAAGAATTGAGGTTATTTGTAAAGTAAGTGCAGGGTCCTTATTTAGGTACTAGTGGTACACCAGGGAATCAGAAAGGCAGAAGCCACATTCTGGGAGAATAATACTCTTCTGAGAACAAATAAATACTTTCAAAAGGAGGTTGAAATAGAAAAGTGTAATGATACTATTACTGGAGGAAAGGAAGGAGGGAATCCATTTTTATCATTAGCAGCTTAGTAAAAATCTGAATTGCTAGTCAAGGACTGCAAGTCAGTCACTTGATTTACCCAGCAAGAGGCCATGCCAGCACCAAAAGCTCGTCCTGAGACCCTGGCTTCCTGAAATCCTGAGGACGCCACAGCTCAGTTCGGTCACCTAGGACTGTGCCAGGCTTACTCGCTGTGTCTCACGCACACGCACACAGACACACTCTGAGATGACACCAGCCCTCAGAATATGGGAAGCAGCAGTAACATTTCATCAACAAGGATTCATTCATTTCTCACATATTTATTGAGGGCCTACTCTAAGCCAGCCATGATCCAAATGCAGGCCCTCTCCACACCCACAAAGTACATAGTCAAAAGGGACCACGAGAAAACAGAGTCATCGCAGCACCCTACCTGTGGGAGGGAACAAGCCAAGAACAGGATATGCAAAATGCCCCTGGGAACTTCAGGCCCCTCTTGTTTCCCAGGAGCCTAGAGCACCTGATCACCCCTCCACTGCCAGATACTAGCTAGAAGACCCAAGGAAGATTGGGAGTGGAGGAAGGGATGCTGGAGGGATCCAGGGTAGGGCTTGGGAGATCCCAGCCCCTCCTGGCTACGGGTTCAGGCTAGAGGCTTGTCCCTCCCGACAGTGATGGATCCTCCCCCACACTCCCACAGCCCTGCCCCACCCAGCGTTAGAGAGCCAGGGTCTGAAAGTGATCAGCACCCCTTCACCCCGAGGTGGGCCATCCCCTGTCATGCTGGCCTCAAAAGCATTAGTTAAAACCAGTGGGAATGACAGGTTGTGGAAAGTTTGGAAAAAAAACACAAATCTCTCAGCCGTGCCTGGGGACTTGCTAATTGCCTTATAATGTGGACTAGCCACAATAACACCGCATGTGCCCAGTGCTGTATGGGCAGTTTCTCCTATAGGATGATGGATTTGCTCTTGCTCGGAAATCTCGGTGGCTTCCTAGCACAGACTCCTGCTTGCCAGCTTACGAGTCCGCCGCGGTGGTGACAGTGCGGGGTGTGGGTCTGATGGCAGGTGTCAGCTCCACAGCGCGTCCGGGATTCCGTGCTGCGTCGTGGGTGGTCGTCGAGTGTTCCCTGCGGCCCGTTCTTCTTTCTCCTGGCAGAAGTACAAGAGGCCAGGCCAACCCCTGCCAGCACCGCATGGCCCCTGCCCACCTGTGGTGTCCACAACCCAAGCACAAAGCCAAGCCCGACCCTCGGTGGGGTGGGCTGGCACATGCCAGTGGAAGCAGGAAAGATCAATTTTCTTTCCTTTCGAGGAAGCTCTCGAAAGATCAATTTTCAAGACCAGAAAGGAATCAATATCTGTAGTTGATCGTGAATGATTTTCCTCCGCTGTTTTACAAACATCCTATATTATTCAAAAGTTCGTGGTTTCTAATAAAAATGAGGGAATCTATTCGGAGAGGGGAGGTGACAAGGGATTCGAGGGGCCACGAGGAGGACCCTGTGCAGACCTGTCCGGAAACTAGGGCAAGGTCCTGGAAGCTCCCTCCAGGACGGGTTGGTGACCTCGCTGTCCTCGGAGGGCAGCCCTGGGACTCCTGGAAGGTGATTTGGAAGGGGCCAGGTGGGAGGTGCTGGGAAACGAGGAAGAAGCAGAGTCTAGACAGGCCTCCCCATCAGCCCGCTCCTGGGTTCTGGGTGGCAAACAGCGACAGACAGACTCTGGGAAGGGAACTATCAGGAGCATACAGTAGTTCCACGCTGCCCGGAGGCCTGGGATCCAGTCAGCCAGTGCATGGGGGTCAAGAGAAGCTGTGCTGCCCTAAACTCAGGCCGGGGTGCACATGGGGCGCATTTGGTGGGGATGCCCCAGTGTGGGCCACCTGACACGGCCACCAACACAGTACATGTCACCAGCCTCCCCCCGCCACTCCCCTACTGCCACAAGTAATCCTCGGCTGTCTGCCGGGATCTCAAGATGAAAATGCCAGGAGGGAAGTGATCTCTTTCCTCTCCTTCAGCAACTCTCTGGCCCCTTTAGCTTTAGTAGGAGGGAGGCCTCTGCCAGAACTCATGCAGTAGAGGGTTTGCCCAAGAAGGGAGGGGGCTCAGATGCTGGGTCACCAAAGATGAGGACCAAAGTCCACCAATTCCTTGGGAAGGGGGGGTGACATACACCCTCCCCCATGCTTACACTGCAGGACTCCCAGCTCCACCTAGCCTGCTCTGCCTGTGTCCCCCAGCAAAGCCGTGGCTCCCCCTTCCCTGAGGGATGAGAGGCGGTCCCCGATCCCAATCCCCGATCCCCAGCTGCTTCACCCATCTCTTCATGCAACCCTCCATCTAGGAAGGCGAGAGCCTTCCTCTAGTTTGTCATGATTCCATCTGTTCTAGAAGGTGTGGATGGAAGTAAATGACCACGACAGAGTCCCCCCTTCCTCAACCATACCTCTGAGAGAAGCCCATCTCCTCTTTCCCACCCAGCCGTCATGGCGCCACAGACAGAGCACAGGAGCAGATGTGGGAGAGCAGCTGCCTTCTTTCTGCACAACCAGACAGGAAAGATTTGCAAAATGCAAAATCAATATCACTCCCCTGCTCATCTACACTTTTTTTTTGTCCTGGAAAATATGGTTATTTTTCATTAAAAGAAGTTAATATAATGGACTTAGTTGTTTTTACATGAATTAATATTTTCAAACCTATTGGCTTTTATTTCTTTCATGCTAAATATTGATATAACTTATTTACACCAAAGCTTCTTGGGGTCCTCAACCATTTTTAAGAGTGTGAAAGGGATTCTGTGAGCACAAACTTTGAGAACAGCTGCCTTATGTTACAGTGGGGTAAAGAGGAAAGAAAATTAAAACTGGATGAAATATATTAAAATCAGCACAACATATCAGGGTTGCAAAATAAAAGACACTGTCCTTTTATATATATATATATATATATATTTTTTTTTTTTTTTTTTTTTTTTTTTTTAAGAGCAGGGGAAGGTGCAGAGGGAGAGAGCATCTCAAGCTGACTCTGTCCTGAACTCCTGAACCAAGAGCCCAGCCCAGGGCTTGATCTCAACTCTGACATCAGGACCTGAGCCAAAACTGAGTCAGACAACCGACTGAGCCACCACCCAGGCGCCCCTAGATGTCCTTTCTGCAGCAGATCACAGGATGGCTTCTTCCCTCTGCGATTCTCCATACTCGCTTTGTCCTCGGCAGGCCCCTGGTTTAGTTGGGTTATGTAGCCCAGTGGTGTAACTTACATTTGCCCCTGCAGGGCCTGAGCCATTTGCTGGTCCTGCTGGTGGCTTTCAGTCTCTTGGGAGGACAGTGACCATCAGAGACAATCCCGGACGGGCCCTGTTTGGACTCCCGAGGACTTAGTTCTCTAGAACTAAGAGGAGCCTAGGGGACTGCCTGGATTCTGGCCACAGGCCTCTCTCCATATTGTGGCAGCGACGCTATTTGCCCTCGATAGTCCTTCTGAAGGGCAGTTGTGTTGGCTGGAGTGGCTGATAATGACCTCCAGGAAGAAGTGGGGATGGACGGCCACCCCCCGGGGTTCACAGGCCACCTTCCGTCTGCGTTTGCAGGATATCCCGTTTGTTAAACAGCCAGCGGAAGGGCGGGGCAGGGGAAGTGGGTTTTGAAGCCTTTTGCCACCGCAGCTCTGCCTCCTCCCTACCCTGTATGTGTGTCTCCCGCCTCTCACCCCTGCACCAGGCCTCAGCCACAGCCACCCAGGGTCTGGAGCTCTATACTGGGACATGAGCGACACTCCTGTGCCAAATTTTGGGCCCTGTGTCCATCCCATCTCTTGCTTCACCCGAACCCCTACCCTTGCCCTCCCATACAGGTGCCTTCCCCGAGTGACACCAGCCCTCCTTTCTCTTCTCCAAACCAAGACCCTCCTCCCTCTGGCCTCCCCTTGGCCCAAGACACTCTCTAGAGCTGGAACGTGACCAGCCACAGGCGGCCAAAGTTTCACCCCTTGTAGCCACCCTGTCCTTTCCACCTTGCCCTTCCAGTCTTTAACCAGGGGCAGTGGGTAGGGTGGGAAGTTCAAAGACTTGCCAACCGGCCTGTGACCGTTCCAGGAAGTCAGGCCCCGCCCCCTCCCCCATGCACCCTGGGTAACCTGCCACCGATGAGAACAAAGTCTGGGCCCCCCTACTCTTGATGGCAGGTGCCCCAGGCCCATGCCGATGTCTAGCTGGGGCAGGCCCAGCCTACCCCTCAGGCTGCCCTGCACCACTCCCTCCACCCCCACTTCCCACTGTGCAGCATATTTAATGACATATTGGCGGGGAGGGGGGCCTTGCTGTCCTGATCATTCCAACATTGCTTAAGTCTCCTTTCTCTACTCAAGGCCTGGCTTGTCCGTCTCCTCAGTACACCTCTGCTTAGCCTCCCACTCTGTCCTTGGTCCCTGAGAGATCCTTGTCCTTTTCCAAAGGCACCTGAGCCTGGCCTTCTGGCTCACCTTGAGGACCAGGCCAGGCTCTGCCCAGTCTGGGGGTGCTCGCTGTGAATCACAGGGCCCTAACAACATTGGGCACATGCCCAAGAGCTGGGAGATCAGGGCTGTGGCCACCTTGGCCCAGGCCCAGTCCTCAGGAGTACAAACAGGGCCCGTCTGGGATCGTCTCTGATGGTCACTGTCCTCCCAAGAGACTTCAGGCAGAAGTCATAAGTGGGGAGAAGGGGGCTGGCCTGGGGTGTCACTGAGGCCCTGTCTTACCCACACACCCCAGTGGAGGACCCTTAGCAGCAGGGAAAGGGCCATGTCAGAGCAGACCATGGGGGCCATCCTGTGCCCCACTGGTGGCCTGGGCCAGCCCCACGGGTCCATGGGAGGGAGAGGCCCAGAAAGGAAGAGGATGCAGCCTTCACCCTGAGGAGGACAGCATGCTCCCACACCACAAGGTCAAGCAACAGTTGGCCATGGCTAAAAACATGGTCTTAGCTCAGGCTGCCATAACCATAAACCGGATGGCCTAACACAGATGTACTTCTCATAGTTCTGGAGGCTGGAAGTCTAAGCCTGGGGAGCCAGTGTGATCAAATTCTTGGGAGAACTCTCTCTGCAGCCTGCAAATGGCTACCTCTCGCTGGCAGAGAGAGAGAGAGGAAGCAAGTCCCTCCTATCTCTTCCTAATAGGACACTACCCTCAGGACCTCATCAGAGCCTAATGATCTAACAAAGACCCCAGCCCCAAATACTGTCCCATTGGGAGGTAGGGTTTGGTGTGTGAATTTGGGGGGAAGTGGGGGGGACACAAGTCAGTCCACAATGCACCCTAAGCCCAAAAGGCTCAAAGGGAGGGGACCAAGTCTAACATTCACTCAGCTCCCATTTCCTGAGGACCTATTGTGTACCAAGCACAGGGGGCTCACCACAAATGAGACATGGCCAGTCACCCAAGGCCCGAGAGTGTCCAGGTGAGTGACACTGATGCCCAGCGGGGCCTCGGGACAGCAGCACCAGGAGAGGGGAGTAGAGCAGTGCTGGAGTGTGACTGGGGCCCGCCCGCTGCTGACGTGAAGGTCTCTCGGCACAGGCAGGCCTAGGGCCGTGGCGGGAAGGAGGAACGCTCAGTCAGGACGCCCTGGCAATAACTGATGGTGACTTAAACAGTAAGGACCATCACAGGAAATCCAGAGGCAGAACGAGCAGAGTCCCAGGCGCCCTGCTCCACATTTCATCAAGGAAGGCCGCCCTTCCGTCTTGCTGCTGTGCCGTTCGCAGCCGTAGCTCCGGGGGCCATCTGCCTCCCGGTCAGCAGGCACAGCTGCAGGTGTCACAGTCATGTGAGGTGATGGTCACCCCAGAAGAACGGTAGCTCCCCCGAATGTCTCTTTTTATCAGAGTGGAAAGCTTGCCCAGAGTCCCAGGACCCTTCCTTCCTTCCAAGAGGCAGGGAGTGGGACGTAGAGCCTGTGAGGGCATAGACCTGCCCTGACCCCCATCCTGACAGGGGGAGGAGGATCACCATCTGCGCCGTGGAGGTGAGCCTGGGAACAGGCTCCTGGAGGTCATGATCACCAACCACAGCCAACACAACTGCCCTTCAGAAGGACTATGGAGGGCAAATAGCATCGCTGCCACAATATGGAGAGAGGCCTGTGGCCAGAATCCCGGCAGTTCCCTAGGCTCCTCTTAGTCTAGAGAAAGCCACCAGCAGAGGAGCACTCAGGGGACCAGATGTCCAGGGTCTGTTAGGAGGGATCCAGGAGAGGAAGGGAAGCGGGTCTCAGGTCATCACTAGCCTTGAGAGCTAATGGTGAATTTTAATACCCAGAAGATCATGGAGACTGCCAAAGGATTTAAGCAGATATATGTTTTAAAAGATCATTCTATCACAGCAAAAATAAATAAATAAATAAATAAATAAAACTGGAAAGAACCTAAATGCCTGAGAATTGTGGATTAGTTAAATACTTCGTGGTTACAAAGGTTGGAATCTTTTTTTTTTTTTTTTTAATTTGTTTATTTGTCAGAGGGAGAGAAAGAGAGAGAGCACAAGCAGGGGGAGGAGCAGGCTCCCACTGAGCAGGGAACCTAATGCAAGACTCAATCCCAGGACCCTGGGATCATGACCTGAGCTGAAGGCAGAGGCTTAACAGACTGAGCCACCCAGGCATCCCCAAAGACTGGAATCTTAAGCAGTCTCTCTCTCTCTCTCTCTCCCTCTCTCCCTCTCTCTTTTTTTTTTTTTA